>PNEQ01096778.1:0-48769 GCA_003012365.1 Medauroidea extradentata | reverse complement strand
TTAAGGAACACATCTGTGACTACAAACATGACAACTATAGATCAGCAATAGCCGAGCATTCATCCATCACTAAACATGAAGTCGAATTCAACCAGTATCAGACCATAGCCAACATCACAAACTACAGAACAAGGACAGTACGAGAAGCCATTGAAATAATAAAACATCCTGGAAATATCAACAGAGAAGATGGATATAATCTCAGTAAAATCTGGACAACCATTCTTCAGAAATCAGAGAAAAACACAATCGGTGCTGCTAAACCATCATTGGCAAGTACATCAGCCAATCATGAGAGGTCAGCTGTGATTGGCTGTCAGGACAGCCAATGAGAACATGCCTCACTCCCATTAGCCGCCTCAGCAGCCAATTACAGGCCAGGCCCCCTGAAACCCCCTATGTATACCGGCCCTCTCTACTCCTGGCCTTCAGTCTACAGTGAGACCCTGATGATGCCTGCTGAAATGTACGGCGAAACGTCGGTTCCTGCAACCACGAAGACGCGGCTCCAGCCCGGAAGCCAAGCCTGTCAACTCGACAACGGCCGCGAAAGCCTGCAGAATTCCAAATACTCATATTGTTTCACTTGCACACTTATCACTTTTTTAAAAACACGCATAAATTCAGCCAGGAATAAATGTTGGTTACAGTAATATGAGCTCTTCAAAGAAAAAAAACATAATATTTATAGTGAATGTCTACCATTGTCTGTGCGGTGGGATAAACTGACAGTCCTGTACACAGTGTTGCCTCTGCTGTAGATTCTATAGCACCACTACCAAATTTCACGAACATTGTGTACAAAAACTGTGCATCCTAGACAGTCGCTACAAGAGGACCTTATTTATTACTAAGATCATTTTTAAATGTCAGATTATCCTGGCATTAAAAATGCTGACAGCAATTTAAGGGTGGCCAAGCCATTTATTTTCGTAATGGTTAAATGTATCAAATGGTGATTACTGTCGGTTTGTCGGCCGTATTGTCATGAAATAATATCCTGAGTTTTGTCAGTTTACAGTGACAGGTGTTCAGTTTGCAGGGAAATTTAAGTTTTAAAATATGAATTTAAAAAGTGTATTGCTCACTCAATATTATGGTATATGTACTAAGAGTATCCTATATTTTCTGTTTTTATTTTTCACAAAGAATCACCTGCCAAAGTTTGTCGGTGTTTCATTGTGAGCATCCTGTATATTTATTTATCATAAATGAATGTACAAAAGCTAGATTATCTTCTTTTAATAATAAATTAATTATTATATGTAAATGCAAATAAATCAATGTAAGCCTATACAGTGTTTCATATTAACTATCTATTACATTTTTTAATTTAGTTATTTAACTATTTCAAAAAAATTTAACAAAAAAAAAATGCCGAGTTTAAAAAATATCTACTCTTAAAAAACAAAAAGAACTGTAAAGTAAAAAATACTTAAGTAATTTTTAGACTAGTTAGAATACAATCAATTTACTCTAGTTAACACCATTCGACAGTGCACATATATTGTAAATGATGAACTATATAGGTGCTAGTATCAATACATCACTTGTTTGGCAGCCACTTTGATACATGTTTTAAGTAAGGATACCTTTCAATATTTTGTGATCGAGGCAATCATATTGGGTCACCTATTGCACGAAATAGAATATTGTTTTAAGAACTAAAAAGATTAACTATTCAATTTATTTTCTACAGGGCTAAAAGACAACCACTGAAATGAAAACATCTTCACAAATGGGAAATGTTATTTCCACTAAAAAGTCTACTGCGACGTTGTACAAAAATTCCTGAGACAACCTACCCATAGGGGATACCTTTTCAATTCATATATGCATTAAAATAAAAAAAAATTCAAGAAATTAGAAAGGTTACCAACCCAGTTTCTATCCACCTAAACCACCGCCACCAAAAATAAGAAAAGTAACTTTTCAAGGGGATACCTTTCGGCCACCTTTATATTTTGTTAAGTTAAATAAATATGACAATAATAAGTTACATAAGTTACTAACATACAATTATAATACACTTGTTATAACATTCAATAACTCAAATTTCCCCTGCAATAATTAGGTTATAGATACTCTACAAACAAACAATAGACAAACAAAAACTTTTAAAATTTAAACTTTGGCACATTACTTTTACCTATTCGTAAGAATGGCATCACTATTGTATTGTAATTGTTTTTTTTTTTTTTCCAAGCAGTAGAAATTTAACTGAATAACTACACATGATGTTAGCGATCAGCAAAAAAGAATGATAAAACATGATCATTTAAACTGTCACTAACCTCTGAATTTATATTTGTAGAGGATTTTGTTACACCAAATAAAATCATATTTGGATAAATTGCCACTTACTGTAACTAACCTAGGCTTAAAGCCCCAATATATTTTTCTCCAAATATCTGCTCGATTATCAATAACCTCATGTAGTTACTCCCACATTAACAATATGCTGCTTGCAAATGATATTTACAAGAAAGTAGCAATGTATGTTTTTTTTTTATATATAGATTTTTCAATTGTAATGGTATTACAGATAATTTTCTTGTAGTATTTATATAGTATATGCTAATGAGCTAATTTATATTTAAATGGATTGTATGAATTTTAAATTAATTTCAAATAACTACTACCCTAAATAATCTTATAATATTTTTTTATGTTTAATAATTTTTGGTATTTACAGTCATGTAAATTCATTTTGTGAATGCAGTAATTATGGAACAGTTATAAGAAGACTACTCATATCTCTATGTTTAGAGGTTTGAAACCTCTCAGGCAACAAAGCCCTAGAGCCAGCCAATTTTTTTAACTATTGCATTGTAGCAATAGTGTAATTTCTTTTTGCAGTTCTATCTCCCTTTGAATGGTGCAAGATGTCATGGCAGATAGGTCCTGTGAAACCTATATTTAATCTGCCATCAATCTAAATTAGTTAACTCAAGGGAGAGAGCACTAGGCAGAATAATAATGTCAATAGTACTAGCCACCTTAAAAAGAGGCAATTTTTGGTTTAGTTTTATAGAATTTATAGTTGGAGTGAGCTTCAAACCATCGTCTACAAGACTGTAAGATCAAATTCAAATTACCTATTTAATTTTATTGATTTTTCGAGTCGCCACTTGGATTGTTTGAACTGTTTCGGCAAAACCTTTAATTTATCTTAGCCAGTGAAATGTAATGAGTAAAAGTTTTATTCTGAACAGATGTTTTCTCCAATGCCAGAGGTCCTAGTTTAACTTTTAATTTTATCTATTAATTGAGTAGTCGAGGCATATAATTAAATAACAAAAATTAGTTGATTGAATATAATAACCCTGAGATATATAACTAAAATTGTTTCTACATTGTTGAGGCGTTCGTTTCTACACAACAGTTTAATTAAATATGCTATTGAAACATGGGACAGTGCAATGCTAAGGGTATTCTGTAGCTATACATTTGTAGGGAATGGCATCTGAGTTTTTGGTAATAAATGACTATTTTGTCAGATTTGTCAAATTAACCACTTCTCTACAAATTATTACAGTACTAAAGGTGTTAAATGTAGCCTATCTTCTCACACATTTACTACAACTCACCTCATACGTAGTTTAGTAATTTAAATTTATTTATATTACAGTACATCTTAAGTTACACGTACTTCCCACACTCATTATAAAGTTCAGTATACAATGTAAAATAATTTCTTGATTATTTTTTAAGTTTTCAAATGTTTTTTTTGTGTACCTAGTCTGAAATGAAAATAATTTGTTACTAAACATTTTTTTTTACAAGATTGTATCCGTTTTCTGTAGCAAACATCTAAAATTTATACAACTATTTATAATAATTTTATTGTATTATGTCCGATATTACTATGGTGAAGCCAAATCATTAAGCAAAAAGGCACTTACTAAATTTATTTATAAGTTCTGCAGTAAATAAACTATGTATACACAATATTATTTGATAAATTTAACAGGGAAAAAATGTTTCACTAAGCTACAGCATTATAATATGTAGAAGCAGAAATGCATTTAACTTTAAGTTCATATTTGTAATAAAAACTTAAAATATGATCAGATATAACCACACCTCCAAGTTGTAATGCTACTGGTGTTTGTTAAAACATGGTTTGGGAAATATAACCACCAAACCTACACGTGTATTTAAACTAAATTAATCTAATTGAAACTCAGCTTAGTTATTTAACTTCTTGTGGTGTAATGTGGCCCAATGTAATGTAGTAATTTTGCTTGAGGAAAAAGTTGAGAATTAGTGTGTGTTCTATTTTATCTGAAATGAATACAAGTATTTGTACCTATGTTTACAAGAAATGTTTGTTTATCTATGTTCAAAAATTTTCATTAATTGTTGTCAGTAAGTATTATTTAAAGATAAAGAGTTAATCCAAAAATTAATAAAAAATCAATACCTCACTTTATCATTGTACACATTTCCCCAGATAAAATTATAAATTAGATTAGATTGCTGGGAAATATACAATATTTTGTTATATTAACATAACTGTGTGACCACTTTTATTGTGTGCCACCAGAACACAACACAGCAATCTGGGCCATGAAACGTACACACACTATGAGCAACATATGCTTTCTCAACAGATACCTTGTCACTCTTAACCACAAGGGGCTGAAAAAACGTCAGTCTTCTCAAAGATTGGGGCCACAGTTGGCACCTCCCACACAGGGCTTTTAGGGGTTCAATTCCAGTCTCGTCTGCCTCTGGATTTTCAAATGTGGTAATCATGCCGGACGATGCTGTTGATCGGCGGGTTTTCTCGGGGACCTCTCGCTTCCCCCACCCCTCTACCATTCTGACGTTGCTCCATACTCACCTCATATCACCTCTCACCATGCGCTGACCAAAACTCTCTCATGATTTTTGCCATGTACAAACAAAAATTTCCCAAAAAAAATTTATTTTGTACTTATTTATTGTTTTTAACACATGTTTAATTCATACATTTTCTTAAAACAATTTATCAACTTTTAAATACGGTTTCATTATACTTTGTCTCAAAGTTTTCCTATGTATAAGTAACTATTCCTAAAGACACTTGTAAATATAAATTTTTTTAAATAATTTTTAAAAAAATTTTTTAATATCAGTGAATATTCTGTGTGTTTGTAGGGAAACAGTTTATTTTCCAGTTTATTACTTTTAGCCTACTTTCCAAAGGAAAAAACATGCCAACGAGATAATCACCTGTCTGTGTACTTAAGTACGTGTCAATGTGAGTTAGTTAAATGATTATGTTTTATTTTTGCTCAAGTCATGCTCGTATTTTCAAAATGAAGACTATTAAAATAAATTTTGATCTCACAAGATGTCTACAGAAACATTTTTCAGAGCCATAGCACTTAAAACTTCGCACACATAATGAAATGTCTTTGCTTCTATGTTTTTGCTCATCCCCTTCATATTTGAAAATTATTAGTTATTTAAACGTATTATGGTTACACGAGACACCTAATGCACAGTTCTTCAGCATTTTATGCACTACGTATACAAATTGTACTTATTAAGTTTACTTAAAGTTCATAACTCAGTCTTTGTTTTTTTATATAACTATTATTATATTTGAAATTATGACAATTGAAACAGTTTTTGATCACATGCAATATTTAAAACAATATTTATTTAGAATTTCTTTTTACACGGTACACATATAGTTCCAATAAATGAGTGAGTGAGAGATTTTGGTCAGCGCTTAGTATCGTGGTCTTCAGTGCTGCGGAGAGGTGACATGAGGTGAGTACAGAGCAGTACTGTATTGAAGTGACAGGGGAAATGGGAAATCTCCGAGAAAACCAGCAGACCAACGGCATCGTCAGGCATGATTCTCACATGTGAAAATTCGGGTACCAACCCCAACAGGAATCAAACCCGGATCACCTTGGTGGAAGGCAAATGCTCTAACCATTCCCCTCGGTATTTACCTAAATAATCTAGTGTGTATGTAATCAAACAATGTATATTCTCTCATCCTAGCCATAGGAGTATTTGTGGTAGTAACTGCTCTATTCTACATATTTAATGGTAAATTAAAATAAAATCATAATAATCTTAGTCACATCTCAGCCAATAGTGATTCATTACAACTATCAAATAAATTAAATGTTTTATTTAAAAATGGGCTTTGTCAAATGATTACATTAAAACATTCCTTACCATGTTGGATTCTTATAGAAGGATATTTATGGAGTAAGGTACGGATCGTAATTTCATTCTAGGCAAAATATTGCTAATTTTCCGTGGTGCTAAGCTGATGCTTGTTTCAATGCATCGTCTATAGAATATCCATTTGGTGTTGATTCCGAAGTTACATGTAAACTGGTTACTATCCTCAAATATAAAACAGTGATGATGATACTTTTTTAACAATCTCGTTTAGTACCAATTGTATATTTTAAATTTACTTAATAAAATACTTACCTATATAAATTACACTTAAGGCATTTGACTGAATAAATATGTATGTAAATATTACTCACTTTTTTTTGGCCGCTTAGTGTCTTCAGAGTCCGAGTCTGTTGTATCGTCATCATGTGCCCGTTTTTTTATTGCACGCCCTGAAATTAAAAAAAAACAGTACAATTATTACCATATTCACATTCACTTTAATTTAAAATTTGGCTTAAATTCTTAAGGTGTGTGTGTGTGTGTGTGTGTGTGTGTGTGTGTGTGTGTGTGTGTGTGTGTGTGTGTGTGTGCGTGCGTGCATGCGTGTGTGTGTGTTTATATATATAGATAGATAGACAAACAGTGTAGAGAAATTAATAGCCCAAACTCCGGGAGGTCATTCCTCACGAAAAAGTAGGAGAACTTTATATGGGATTATTTTAAGACACGTGAATACTTAGGAGGTATGAACCCTTGAAAATGGAATTTAAGAGCAGTGTTTAGTCAAAATTCCAAAAATTATTACAAGTTGAATTACAATTCTGCAGTGAATGTTAAGTGTTCTTGAGATCCTTAAACTGTAAAAGAATTTAGCCTTCAAACCATTACATTTCATGAAAGTAATAGGGGTGGCTTTACTCATATTGTATAAAATTAATTTCCCGTCTGGTTTTGTGAACATTCCATGCTATCTGTTCAAGTAGTACATCTTAAGGAATAAAACAAGTCCTCATGTTGTTAGCTCATAGACTGAACCGTTTACAAGAAAAATGCACACAACTGTTGCTGTGACAATAGTGGAGTGGCAAAAAGTGGTATTTGGCCAAGGAGTTATTGGTTTGTACACACGCCGCGGACAGAAAAAAACCACCTGTGAAACAGTTCTTTAATTGTGTGTTACAAAATTAATACAATTAACGATTTGAAATGTCCATCTATGGTCATTATATATACATAATTATATATATAAACACACACATGCGTACACACATGCGCATACACATGCACACACACACACACACACACACATATATATATATCTTCTGTTTATGAAAACATAAGCAAAACCTTCATGAAAATATTTCATGAGAGCTTCTTCCAGATGAAACAAACCCCATACCCATACTCAGCAACTTGTTGCAGACAAATACTTTCCAAAACGAAGATATTATAGTTATATTAAAATACTCTAGAGAAAAATTACAATATACTAAGAGTGGTAAATATTATACAAAAACTAATATGTCTAAACAATTTTCAACTTATTTCAATGATCCAAATAACACACTGAAACATGGATAAGATTAAAAACAAAATAATGCATCTGTGCAAGCATGAAGGAACAACATTCCAATGTAGACACATGCAGCAATTATGAAGTGAAAAAAGTCAAAATTGGTATGAATCTGCCTCTGTCTTTTCTCCTCAGGCAAGTTAGAACACAGCTGTAGCAATCTGAAAACATGGGTTGTTAGTAACGTTCAGCCAGCTGCCAGTAATGACGTAGCTGTCTACGCTACGTCATGTTCTTCCTATTGTTTAGTCTCATACCTGCCCTAAAATGCACTGCAGCGATTTGTGAATGTAACTGTTACTACAAAACTATATAATGCACATTACTTATACAAAAAAATTTTCTTCAAAATATGTTAAAAATTTACACCAATTGACACCCTTTTTAGAAAATAACCTCACAAAATTGCTACAAGTTTTTATCAGACTCTCTACCACATCTTGAGAACATTACCTGGTTTAGAAAAAAATACATGCATTGCAATTCACAATATAATTTACACAAAAAAGAAAACATTATGATCATCACTTATAAGAAAAAATATTTGTAAAATACAGAATATAAGATACTATTTTATATAAAATGTATTGTTCTGTGATACCCATAGCCCTTTATGTATTTCAACACCCTCCCCCCTCCTATAGTGCCTACCAAGACACACAAATTGCACCACATAAATTGAGAGAGACAGGTTTCAGGACTCTGACCTACATAGATCACTGAAGAGGTGGGAACAATGAAGAGGTAGAATCATGAATATTCATCCTCACCACTTATCTCCTCCCTCCCAACATTAGCGACGTAGCAAGATGTGAGTTGCAGCTCGCAGCATTATGTTACCATACTTGCTTAAATTGCAGTTAACTTTGAAGTACACAGTGGGCCATGTAGTAGACATATTCAAACAATGATGAATTGTGATGTATATGGATTTTATTAAGCGTTATTATAAAATTACAGAAACAAACATCAAATATTAGCTAGTAGTTCCCAAAACTACAAGAGTGCCAAACTAATAAGGTTGTGACATGAAAGTGAAGAAATAGTTCTAATGGTGAAACAGGTATAAAGCCGATTTTCCGTGTAAGGGTACAGGTTTAGTTTGTCGCAACAGACATTCAAGTGGAAGTAAATTCATACGGAATATCACAGGCAACTCCACACAAGTATAATATTTTAATATGACACTAAAATATTAATGAAACAGTTTTGACTGTTAAAATTCATGGAATTCGTCAGATAAACATGTTTACATCTAGAGAAATATGAATAACACATAATACTGCTGTCGTTAAACATTTCTCTAATTAATTTTTTGCCAGATGAAGGATTTTGAGCAAAATGGATGCTAAAATCTCTGAGACAGGTTCTGCAATGACTTGATTTTATTTAATTGAATTTCTACATTATATATTTTCATCTATTACATTGTTTCAACACAGTCTTTTCTACTACTTTCAGACTGTATAAATTAATGTATGTATGTAACGGATCTTTCAATCTCAGTTTCACCCTCATTCAGACGTTCCTATTATTTGAAAATATGCACATGTATTACATATTGAAGGATAAACAATTTCATTAGTATGATGAGGTATTCTCACCCATTATGAAAAAAAAAATTCTGTTCAGTAAAAAAAAAAGGAATAAATTTTTTTACGAAATCTTTGAACACAACCTTTTAAAATAAATAATTACTTATACAGTTTATTTTGTGTTAAGATATTTAAAAAAATTTACTGAAAAAGACTAAAACACATGTTTTTGGGACAATAACAACTAAAAAATTTTAAATAAACATTTCAATATAAATATTTTGTGCAACAATGTTAGGATGTCCCACAGTCAGCATAATGTAATTTTTAAAATATGCTCAAAATAAGAATAAACTCATTTAACAAAAAAATTGCTTGGATGTAAAAATAAAGCTAGGGATGATCTCTACTTACTTTTCATAATGACTCTACCTTCACAACTGGCTAGCGATAAAAATTTAAGGCAAATTGATACTAATCGCCCCTTTATTTTTTATATTTCAGTGCATTTTTTGGTTAATTACTTTATTCTTATCTAAAGTTTATTCAAAAAAATATGTTTTACTGAATTGTGGAATATCATACAGGTTATGAACAAAATTTTTAAATGATTATTTTGAACTTAGTTCATATTGCTAAAAAAATGTTTTTCTAATAGTGTAAACGATAATTCATTTCATTTTATCGAAATTTATTAGTTTCTGTAGTATAAGAGGTGCGTGGTATAAATGAAATATCACTTACGGTTTTAGCCAATCTTATTTTTAAAGCATATGACATATCTGATGAAAATGTGTCGAAAAATATTTTTTGAGCTAGATAAAGTTTTGAGATTCTTAATACACATCACGCAGCATTTACATACTATGGTGGCGTAACAATAATTATTTGTGTAAATTTTTCCACAAGCATTGCTTATTTTGTATAACATCCACGTCCTGCAAAAGTTCATTTTTTTAGAAATAGGCCTAATAATTTCTACGCTTTCAGCCAAATTTAAGGGAAATCTAATTCCCAACCATTGTTTTGTACAAATTGCATAAGTTGCTACAAAAATATAAAAATTGCTTTTGAACGTCCCCAAACAAGTACATAATTAACTTTCTGAAAACTGAGTATTATTAAGAACAATATACACATTACAACTTCTAGTGTAATGAAGTAAAATTTAACTAAGCCAATACGACTGCATATAAAAAAATTTAACAGGTGTAACAACAAAAGCTTAAATAGGAATGAAAAGATTTCTCCATCTTTGTTGTACACTGCTGAGGTACAGTTCACCATTTGCAGAGTTAATTTTTTAGTCTACCCTCCTGTAGCAAATACAAGCAAGCTTGTATATTTTATACTGTATTACCGATTCACATTTATAGTCTCACACCACACCCATTGTATTGCCACTTGTCACACAGCTGTGAAACTAGCATAAATAAACTAAGGACATATTTTACAATACAAAAATAAGACTGTATTGCACATAAACCAATGTGGTCATATTCTCTCAGTTGTTTGTGTAGAGGAAATTGCCTCACACTTATATTTCTACAACAGGCCAAAAATTTTCAATAACAAAATTACAAGTTTGGATTCCAAAAATTGACAGGGTTGTTACTTTTATAGTCTAACTTTGAAACAATAGGTTGAAGGAATGTTGACATCACATTCCAAAGGTAGTATCATCTAAACCATCAAGATAATATATATGTATGCGATATATCATTAAGTTTATTTTTTTTTTAATACAGTGTAAGGGGCCTGGCCTTACCCACCTTTATACTACATTTTAATTTTGTGTATTCCCTTCTTGTTAAATTGTTGTACTATATTTGTATTTTGGGGTTCAGAAACTTAATCCTCCACTACGGTGCCAGCTTACCTTTATAGCTTATGGTAGGGAATATGGTAGCTCTCTACGACTAGCTAAGGGGGGTCAATGTGTGATAATGGTAATGAGGAAGTGGAGACGTCTGTACTACCATGTTCACAGAGTGTATTTTTTGAGTATGGTTGCTTGGTCAGAACTGGCAGAGAGTATCCCGGCTTACCCACTGAAGAACATATTGGTTGGTCTCTTAACAAAAATGACTTATTTTATTACGAGTCACGTGTGTCAATTTAATAGTCTCCAAGCACCGAACTCAGGACACTGAAACATTAACTGAAACACTTAAAGTTGAAATTATGCTGGCTATACTATGGTAGGAAGTTAAGTTGGCATCTGAGCTCCCTCGTGCCGTTATTAGAAAGGGAGAGTGAGGAAATTGATATCCTGTTCTCCAGGGCAGCTGCCAGGTTGATACTAGCAGCACAGAAAACATGTGGTGCTTGTCGTCATACACTACATAAGAACAACATATTTGTGAGTTGCAGCAGTTGTGCTCAGGAATATGTATACATCGTTCAGGATCAGCGAAAACTACTATCTAAAGTTATTACTTTTTACTTTCGTCCTATCAAATAAACCATAGGTTTCGGCAAATCATTTAGATTGCCTAAATTAATGGAAATGTTAGTTAAGTACCTAGCAAAAACCATACAGGATTTAGTTTTTGGAAATAGGGCTACACAGTAAAAACAATTTCACCCAAAGCCAATTCAATTTATATATATGGGTCCTTAAATTTCTTTGCTTTAATTATGTGACAGAAACTCGTTGGTTCCTGCAACAAGGTTTGCAGGGTTTTCAATTCAATGCGATAATATTTATGAAACAAAAAGTTTTGAAAAGTGATAAATGGGGCAAAATTACACTAAGGATAATTAACATAGGTTTTATAAATATTTCGAAAAGGAAAATTGTCCGTCAATTTTTGAGGGGGAACCCTGTTCCGCCTTTGTACCACGTTTTGCATTTCACCTCCCCCAAAGTATAATTTGTTTTGGTAGAATCCTTTGTGGGTGCACACACAACTTAACAAATTTTTTTTTAATAAAACTAAAATATTTGTGTACCCCATTCTGCCCCTATGCCCTAATTTTGACCCTCCTCCCTCCAAAAATTACTATATTTTTTTTGGCTGAAAACTTTCCGGTCGCACGACAACTCACCATAGTTTTTTAGCTTTTCCCCTTAAGTATATAGGTTTCACACTCTGCCCCTCTATTCTGTTTTGCCCTCCTGCTCCACACGTCTGAATTGGTAGAAACCATCACGGGCGCACACACAACATACAAAAGTTTACTTCTTAACTAAATTTTTTTCTGTCCCTCTACCTCTTTTTGCCTTCCTCCCTCCGCTCATTTTTTGCAGATATTTCATTGCAATAGGATGACTGGTATAGAACCGCATAGAAGACAAACAAAGCATAATTTATATAAGTTAGCAGTACACCTGCAGTATTGCCCATGTTTATTATTCGTAATAGTGTATATTTATTCAATTGAAAGACCTCTTTGTACCCAGATTAGTAGTTTAGGCATTAAGTGTTAGGGTAACGAAACTGTACATTGAGTTCACTCTGCTGTACGCTAAGTAGCTACAGCTAAAAACTGTATGAAGTCTATCCCTGCCAACCTTAATTACTGTCCCGGACCATATTTACGGTCACAGAATAATAGACGGAAATGAGAGAGTATTCAGATGATATAAGTAGTATACGTGGTATGATAACTCATTTGTCTCGAACATGACTATTAATGACTGTGCCTTCAATCTGTACATTCAAAATTTCATTAAAAATAAATAAAATATTCCAAAACTCGGCACAAAGAGGTTACATAACATATGAAATGATATAGTAGCACAATGTTAACTTCCCTATATAAATATGTCTTTATGGCTGTACTTTCCTTTTAGGATTGTCTGCTTTGAAATGTTTACGTTACCCTCCCCATTATTCCTCCCCCCCCCCCCCCCCCCAGGTTATTTGAGAGATATTTCCTCAGAATAAACACAGAGATAATTATATTCCATACTTATGTAAGCTACATTCTGAAGGAAAAAATATCTTAATATCTCAACTAGTTAGGTAGATTTCATCATGGGATAGATTGCAACAAATATTACGTCTTTTCACCTCTTCAGTGATCGAATTTCACAAAATCTTACCATAACAGGTCAAACATTTGTACAATTATCCAACTGAGGTAAAATCATGATGATAACCCATTGGGACAAACCATAATTGACAATTCATTACAATTTTTTTTCATTCCTTTACAAACCTAAGAGTTTGGATTTCGAACATTACTGAAATCTGTTTACGGCTATTTACACATTAACCATAAATTAAAGAAATATAGATTGATCGTACTTATGTTAATGTTGGAGTTAGTTTCACATACGTCATTTAGGGCCTACAGGACAAATAAATATTAATGACATTTTAAAAATTCTTGTTTAGGTGTGGCTTCTAGCATAAATGTACAGATCAACATTTATTTAATATACATTTAATTCAAATGTTCTCTATAATTTAACTTTGCACGTACATTAAAAAATACAGCACGTTGGTGCAACTTTGGGTACAGATGTACCTTTACAGATATTCCTTAAAAATTGACGAGTTATTATTTTCACAAAAAACACTAGTTTGTAAATATCGCCTGTCACCGCTCAGTTAGGTTGGAGAGGAAGTTGGCTGATTATTAAAATTGGGTGCAGGTGTAAAATGAAGCGGAGATGGTGCTGGATTGAAAAACGGGCGCCACCTAGCAGTTTGCCCGGATAGGACGGTGTGTTGTCGGTTCAGGGCGTGGTTTGTTCGGCTGGCGGTCCTCTCCTTCCTGCAGTGGTGGATGATGCTGTAGTGGGTGGCTACAACGTGGAAGCACTCAGAGAAATCTAGCTAACTCACCACGTGGGTTCTCTCGGGTCACCCACACAACCCCTTGCCCTAGGACTAGAATGATAGTCAGCTCTGACCAGTTATTAAATAATTCACAACAGACTTACTTGATGAGCGGTGTTTTATTTGCAACTACACAGGTAGCACATTACAGTGGTCGCCCCGTGGTCACGCACACAATGAAAAATACACTTTCTCTCTCTCGTTTAAACGGCGTTTTAAGTTGGCGCGTAGGCCAATTCAATTAAATTCGTACACAATAAAGATGAGTCTCTGTAGTAGAGTCCTGGTAACACTCTGTCGGAGGCGGCCGACGGCCGTAAATGTAGATTCCTCGGCTTGGACGCGCAGGCAGAGAAATTAAGTTTAATAGCATAGGCGATAAGCGCACGAGCTAAAACACGAGGTAAACGAAGAGGGCGAAAAGATGATTAGAAAATATAAATACCTATTGCAGTTAATATCAGTGAAAGACAAAGTTGAGAGCCCTTTCCGGGACGCACGTCCTACCTCGTGACCGACTTACGATGAACTGACGACAAAAATGGCATCGTGCGTGCTCCTAGCCGGCAGGTACGTTAGAGTACCGTTACGATAGTGATAATGAAATTTAGGTGAATACAAAGACAATTCAAGTGGTGGTGAGACATATAAAAAATAAGAAGAATTACTGGTGATGACAAATTACTTAATTAACAATCCTTTAAATTAACATACAACAAAACACTGACCCTGAAATGTGTGACCATGTGGCTGAATAAAACTAGAAAGACTTAATATTAAGATGGCTCTTGCTGAAGGCATATTGATTGCTAGCCGCAGCTCAGTCTTCAGTTTGTTAATATTAGTTTCATATTACATTGATAAGCACTGTCTGATTAGCGGTGAGGTTGGTGGTGGTGGGGCGTTGTGACGTCACGTGGAGGCGGCGATTCAAACTTTCACACAGGTCGCTGGCACACGACCCCGCACCAACTGGCACTGTTGGCGTTGTGGTAAAAAGGGGGGAGGGGGTCCGGAGCACGCTGAGAAAACAATGTACCATGGTCAGGACGGACTTAACTTCACAGGCCTATAGCTTGGGACGACGTCAAATTACCCCCCCCCCCCCCTTGAGAAGACCGTCCTTGACCTGATCTTGTGGTGGCTGCTGGCATACCTGGTTTTTATAGTGAGTGCTGTGGCGGCGGCTCCGGTCCGCTCCCTGCTGGCTCAGCTGCGACGCGATGGCGGCTGGACTGGCAGCATCAGCGGCGGAGCGGCCTTGGCCGTCTCCGCAGATTGTACATCTCATGTCGGGGCTCCTCCATGGTCACTTCCGTTGTAGGAGGCTCGCTTGGCGGCTCTCGGCGTCCCCTAGGCAGTCAGGAATGGAACCAGGCGGGGGGGCGCGGCGCCCCGGGTGTCTGGGGGTGGCGTCGATGTCGGGTGCCGCCGGACGTGGTGGCAGCGCAGCCTCGGGGTCGGCGACGATCGTCTCGTCCTGCTCCGTAGTGGACGGGCGTCTAGCCGCCCGCCTTCTCCGCCTCAGGTGTCGCGGCGCCTACCCCGGCGGTTCCTCCACCTGGACCGTGAAGACTTCGTCTACCAAGGGCGTGTAGGTTCCCCACAACTCCCTGACCATGGGTGGTGGTTCGGGCGTCTCGTCGTCCGGATCGGTGATGATCGGGTCGGGAGCGGCATCTGGGGGCGGCGTCTCATCTTCACGTACCGGGATCGGAGCGAAGAAGTCGTCCTGCTGAAGCGGACTGTCCACTTCTCCTGCTGGCCCCATTTTATCGCCCCGTGCCCCCCGGCGTCGTGGTGTCTAGGGGCGGCGTCCCGTCGTCCCCGTCTTCCTCTGGAACGATGGATATGGTGGCGACTCGCAGATCATCCCGATGTGTTTTCCGACACTTTCCAGCACTGCCCCTCACGATGGGGGTGGTTTCGCTGACTTGGCGTCGCACCACGCAGGGCCCCACCCCGCGTGGCGCGAATCCGAGGCAGAAGTTGCGTGGTCCTGACTACAGGGGGTGGTTCCGCATATAGACCTCCTGGCCGACGTCCAGGACCTGTGGTGGTTGGTTTGTGGTGGGTGCGATTCTCTGGACGTAGTCTGCCTGGTGTTGCTTGGCGGCGGTGATGTAGGCATCGTGTCGCCGGGTCCTGGGGGTGGCGTCAAAGTCACGTTCTGGCTGTGGCTCACCTGGTAGCGGCAAGTTGCGTCTTTGGACTAAGTTGGCGGGTGTCTGCCCGGTGGTGGCGTTGACGCGGCGTCGGAGGCAGAACAGGGCGTCTGTGATATGTTGGTCCCACTGCTCGTGTTCGGATCCCACTCGAAGACGCAGCTGTACATTCAAGTCCTGATTGCGTCGTTCGGTGGGGTTGGCACGAGGATGGTAGGCAGGTGTGGTGTGGTGGTTGACTTTGATGGTGTCGCACCACTTCCGCCAAAGGCCTCCGGCGAACTGTGTCCCGTTATCCGTGAGGAGCACCCGGGGGTAACCCCAGTGTGGAAAGAATTCTTTCGTCAGCGTTCAGAAGCGGTTGGAGCTGCGCATGTTGGAAAGGGGGTAGGCCTCCACCCACCTGGAAAACAAGTCGGTCACGACCAGTACAGAGAGCTTCCTGCGTGGTGTGCATGGTCCAAGGCTATGGTCTGGAATGGCTCACTAGGAAGTCGTGGAACCTGCTGTTGGACGCAGTCACTCCGCCTGGCCTTCTTTTGTTGACACTCCTGGCACAGACGGACGTAGTTGCGGACGTCTATGTTCAACCCTGGCCAATCGTAATGGTCGGCGACGTTGCGTCTCGTCTGATCAACGCCTGGGTGTCCGGCGTGGGTGTGCTCGTGTGCGAAGGTTAGGTCTTGCTCTCTGGCTTCTGGCGGGACGTACGTCTTCCATTCTGCGTTGGGATTCAAAGACTTGGCCTGAATCACGCCGTCCAACACACGTACACGGTCCGCCACACCTCTGGCGCACTTGTTTACAAGTTGCTGGGCGATGGCTGACGTCATCTGCGTTTCCAGGACCTTGGTATTGACGTCTGGCCAGGTATTCAGCTCTGGGACCTGCTGTATGGCATTCAAGGATGCCTGGGCCTGTGTTGTTGATCGTGGTTGACATTGTGGTGGTGGTGCCAAGCATTCGACGTCCTCGTCGAGCCGTGATTACGTGTTCAGGGTTCGGTTCTCGTGACAGGTAGTCAGGGAGTTTGTTGGCTTCGCCAGGCACGTGCTCGATGGTGAAATTGAATGATTGCAGCAGTAGGGCCCAACGGATGAGCTTCCCCCGTCGGCCCTGCATGGTGTCCAACCACGTGAAGCACTTGTTGTCAGTCCTGAGTGTGAATGGGCGGCCCTCCAGGTGGTGGCGGTAACGTTTCAAGGCCCAGACGACAGCGAGGCACTCCGCCTCGTTGCTGTGGTACCTCCGTTCGGCCTCC
Organism: Medauroidea extradentata; assembly: GCA_003012365.1. Classification (NCBI taxonomy): domain Eukaryota; kingdom Metazoa; phylum Arthropoda; class Insecta; order Phasmatodea; family Phasmatidae; genus Medauroidea; species Medauroidea extradentata. The sequence goes on along the minus strand of PNEQ01096778.1, from coordinate 31,304 downwards.
CCGAACTTGGCACTGCTGTAGCTGATTACGAGGCATCGCCGGCGGCGTCCAGCTGGTAGAGGACAACTCCCACGCCGACGGCGCTGGCAACTTTCTACACATACAGTTGTCGTCCTGGGTCGACTCTGGCTAGGATGTGACACCTGGTGAACTGCGCCTTGAGTTGGTCGAAGGCGTTCTGCGCTCTCGGGTTCCACTTGTATTTCCGTTGAGTGAACAGCAAATCCGTCAATGGGGCGGCGATCGTGGCGAAGTTGGGTACGTACTTCCGTAGCCAGTTGGCCAGGCCAATGAACTTCTGCATCTGTTTCCGGGTGGTGGGAAACGTGCTGTTGGCGACCTTCTGCAGTTGTTCTGGGTATTGATGAGTTTCCGTCGGTGTGGACGACGTGCCCCAGGAATTCGACGGTGGTTTTGCCGATGTGACATTTCTGAGGTGCCACCACCAGGTGGTGAACGGCGAGGCGTTCTAACACCAGCTCCAGGTGTCGTAAATGCTCCTCCCACATCCCAGACCACACGATCACATCATCGAGGTAGGCCGTCACGAACTCGCCAATGTAGCCTTCAAGCACCCGGGTCATCATCTGCTGGAATTTCGCCGGGGCACACTTGAGGCCAAAAGGCATGGCTCGGAATTGGAAACGGCGTCCATCTAGCGTCGTGAAGGCGGTCTTCTCGCGGTCCTCTGGGCGTATTGGCACCTGCCGATACCCAGACTTGAGGTCTAGGACGGAGAAGATGCGGGTGACCCCCAGGCAGACCAAGGCCACGTCGATGCTCAATTGTGGAGGTGGGGCACTCTGCGTCACAGCGTTCAAGGGGTGGAAATCTGCGCAGAACCTCAAGGATCCGTCCTCCTTCGGCACTAGGACGATCCAGGCGTTGTAGCGGCTGTCCGAGGGTTCGATGACCCCGTCTCGCAACATCTCGTCTACTTGCTCTCGTATCGTGCGCTGTTCCTGAAGGCGGTAACCTCGCGGGCCTGTGTAGACCGGGTCTGCATCTGGTATTGGAATGGGGTGTTCTGCGGCGGTGGTCGCTTGCAGTAGGTCTGAGAAGGCGAAGACCTCAGCTCGCTCCATCAGGATCCGTTGGACCACTTGTTGGAACTCCTGCGGCATCTCGTGTTGAAATTCGGCCAAACTGAACTGGTTCTGGACTGGGTTTGGCGGTTGGTTGACGGCGTACACCGTTCGCCTCTCTCCTGCCCCGACGTGGAGGCGGCGATGAGCAACCTCGATGATGGCCTCCTGCTCCCGCAGCCAAGGTTGACCTAGGATAACCAGGTCACGTAGTCCCTCCACCACCAGGATCTCGGTGTGCGAGGTCAGGTCCCTGACTGTGACGGCGAGGACGGTAGTGCCCAAGGTCCTTCCCGTGCTGGTATGCATCGCCAACTGTATGGTCCCGACCCGAGGCCAGATGTCCTCAGGGTTGATGAAGCTCGGGCTCATGAAGGTGTGACTCGCCGCGGTGTCCATGACGGCCGCTGCGGGTCGCCAGTTGACCTCCACGGGGATGCGGAGTAGCTCGTCGACGCTGGTCGTGATGGTCCCCATGTAGGGGCGTTGGCCAGTCAAGGTCGGGTAGGTGGTTTCAGCGACTTCGGGGAGGCCGACGTCAGGTAGGTCTCCCCCTATTCCGCGTTTCCCGATGGCGGTTGGTGTCGTCCCCTCACAGGACAGTCGACGTGCCAGTGGAACGTTGGTACAGGGCACGTGTGGCACTGGGGTGGCCGCAACAACCTATACCGCTGTTCGTGGTTGTCATCTGGCGGGGCCTCAATCACCCGATGTGGTGAAGCAGGTATGGGGGGCTCTGCCCCATGACGGCGCGGTGGTAGCCGGTCCTCCGCCCGGTGTGCGTGTGGTGGTGGTCCGGCGTCGGCGTCTGTCCGGCACCTGTTGCGGGGAGGCTTGGCCAGCTGGTTGACGGCCCATTCAGCGACGACGGCCCTCCTGACGTAGCCCTCGACACTTTCTCCGTTCACTGGTGACAAGAACGACTGAATTTCGGGACATAGCTTGGCTGTGATGTGACTCAGTGCTGCCTCTGGTGGTACACATGGGTGGATTCTCCTGAACAGCTGTAACTGTCGTGCCACGAACTTTTCCGTGCTACCCAGATCCCGCAGCCGTTCTCCGTAGAACTGTGCCTGACAGCTGGCGATGGCCTCGGCGGCGCTGAACTGGTGACACAGGGCTACCACTAGCTCCGTCCACGTCGTGTCGCAGCGGCCCCACAGGCTACACCACTCTCCTGCTGCACCACGCAAGTTCTCGGCCACACGTTAAACCCACTCCTCTAGTGGCACTCGGTACCTAGACAGACGTTGTTCGCACTGAAACACAAACTGTTCAAAGTCCTCACACGGGTGTCCTGTGTACTCTAGCACTTGCACATAAGGAACAGGCGCGACGGGCGTGGTTGACGCGTTGGGCAAAGATGACGAGAGTCCTGGAACCATTTACACGTGACTGGAGTGCAATCTCGGGGCCCATTCTGGTGTAGCGTCGGTCCGACCTGACCACGTGGTGTACACGGGCGTCGTGATTGGCGCGAAACCGTTTCCCGGCGGCGGTGTGTGATTGCGGTGACTCTGGTTGACACACCTACCACACGCAAACACTTCTTCCGCGAACGTCGTCAGTTCTTTGGCATTCACGCACCGGCGGTGGCGTCTGATGTTACACGACACGCACGTGGCCGTTTCCTTCTCCAGTGCGTCGCACTTGGGAGAGTCGCACTTGATTTGACCTTGGGTAAACAAGTCCAGTAGGGTCTCTGTTTTCACACGTGGGACAAAACGGTTTGTAGGCGTGCATTGACTACACTGTGTGGGATCCACGTTGCCCATCAAGTCCGTGGCACGTGGGGTCGCTGCCAACGGTCACACCACATCGTCAGTTGTTACGTACCTCGTGTTAGCACGCACGTGCGCGGCCAGCAGGTGGTGGCTGACGTCACAGCGAGTTGTTGTTGACCGGCCAGCTGGCTGGCTGGCGCATGGCCGGTCGATGCTGGCTGGAAGGGGGCGGCGTTGACGTCACTGGTGCGGCCGGCAAGGACAATGGCTGCACCGGAAGTCCCAACCACGTGGCGTAGCGTTGTCTCTCAGCGTGCTGGGGCCCTCGTTGCAGGAAGATATTTGGCTTAAAATCCCGCCAAAGCCTTGGGCGCCATTTGTCACCACTCACTTAGGTTCGACAGGAAGTTGGCTGATTATTATAATTGGGTGCAGGTGTAAAATGAAGCGGAGATGGTGCTGGATTGAAAAATGGGCGCCACCTAGCAGTTTGCCCGGCTAGGACGGTGTGTTGTCAGTTCAGGGCGTGGTTTGTTCGGCTGGTGGTCCTCTCCTTCCTGCAGTGGTGGGTGATGCTGTAGTGGGTGGCTACAACGCGGAAGCACTCAGAGAAAACTAGCTAACTCGGCACGTGGGTTCTCTCGGGTCACCCACACGACCCCTTGCCCTAGGACTAGAATGATAGTCAGCTCTGACAACAAGAAAACATAACACGTCGTCAGGTTGCAACACATTAAGCGACGAAACCCGGTTCAACCATCCTAATAGAATTGTCTGTGCTGAAGTGACAGGCCCATCTCCCGTCGAAGCCGAACCTCCCAAGTGCGTGTTGCTTATATTACGCAAAGAATTAATATACGCCAGCGCGCGTAACCGCAACGCAGTGAGGTTTTCTGAAGGCTTGAATTCGACCACAGATTCGGTCAAATACTGACGTAACTCTTAAGTAACTGTAACGCATCACAAACTCCGTAAAGTCTGCCATGACGCAACACAAGACCCCTACGTATAGTATTTGCAAGCACACACGGCCTAAAGAAGTCCTCGACACTGTGTCGAAATGTCGCAATGTGAGTTCATTTACATTAAACCACAACTCGCCAAGCAAAACAGCCTAGCAGTGAAACGCAGCAATTGAGCCCGCATCTAGCAGACAAAGTAATAACAGGCTGCTAATCTTGGCATTGCTAAACATTGACCAAGGCCCAGTGCCACTCACCAGTACCCTTCCCATTAGAACACACATTTAAGGCATGACATTGACAGAATTTGGCAAAACAATTTTATATAATGCACGATATCATACAATCCATAACAAATTGTACACAGGATATTTCTCCACTGAGAGATTTACACAGATTTACGATGCAAGATTAGGATGAAAAATACAATACTGCTGTGGCCGACACACGCGCGCCACTTTATTCCGAAGAAAAGGCAGGGACCAATCCGAAGTCGTACTGGTATCGCGGCCGCAACAGCACACCCTCGACGTGTCATCAACGAAAACAATCACTAAACCAAACCTAACTGAAAATACGCGGAAAACCTAAACACCAAACTCAATCAAACGAAAGAAGAACTTACCGATGACACGGCTCAGGTGTGGCACCGCGGTCGCAAGCTAAACACAACCGCCCATGTTCGGCCCCAGGAGAAGACTACTTGTCTCGCAGACTTGAGCGTCTGAGCTAGGCACAGGAGGGAGAAGTGGGGGAAGGAGGGGAGAGCAAACACAAGCGCATCCGACGACGGCCGAGCACGGCCAAAGTCCGGGCGGGGTATTCAAACCACTAGTCGCACAGGGCACACGCACCAACTTCCTCCATAGCAACCTCACTGCCAGCCCAAGATATTGTATAACCAACAGATCTTCAGGTGTGGTGAACCGGAGTCGCCGACTCCTGGTACAACGCAAATGGATATCTGTACTCTGACTACAAGGGCATCACACGGTTGATCAGCTTGCCCGAAAGCTTATAACACAATACCTACAGAACAGAGAAAAACACAGTTTCTAACGGCACACGCATCCTCCCCGTACCAGTGCTGAACAACAACTGCCTTTGTTACTGACGATACTCTCCTCTTCCGGGGGGTGGGGGGTGACGAACACTGTGGAGGGGGCAAGATTGGGCTGACATCTAAGGACAGTGACCTGGTACGATGACGTATGCCCACCCTTAGCGAGACCAATCTTGCACAGAGTCCTCCTAGTAGTCTCATCTCCTCTGTGGCACTGAGTCTCCGGCAAAGCAGCAGCTTGGTCGTCGTGGGCAAGTTCGAGGTCGGAGTTGGTAAGGGCTGAGTTGGGTCAGCCCCCTCGGGCCAGGGCCAGGTGGTGTATCTTCCTCTGGGTCCCCTTCTGAGTCGGCAGCAGGTTCGGTCGCCTGTCTCAGCACCCTTGGACATGGACGTCTGCGTCCAGATGTATCTGAGGGTCGCTCCCCTGGCGTGCGTGTATGCTCCACGGACATCCCGGGGCCGGGTGTCGTTACTTGGGTGGGCATCCGGCAGCGTCTGAGCTGGAACCATGAGGGTGCGCGGCGCATTCCACGCCTTGGCAGCATCTGTCCAGGTGTTTCGTGTTGGAGGTCAGGGTGTGGCTTGGCAGCAGATGTCTTCTCACCCCTAGCAAGTTTCTCTACCTGGATGATGTACCTAGGCATTCGTTGGCATCGTAACTTATTTCTGGATGGAGTTATGTCCGTCTCTGCTGGTGGGCTTTGCTCCTCACTTTCGGTCAGGGTTGGCAGCTGCTCCCCCTCTGATGTGGCGCCTGGCTCGTCTGGTTCAGCTCTGTGGCGGCAGGGGGTTGGTGTCTCCTCCGGCTCTTCTATTAAGACATAAAAGGTGGCTTCCCTGAGACTAAAATCTAGGCCCCAGGCCCCTCTCGTTGGAGGGATGAGCATCACCTCTTTGGGTTCTGAGATTATCGGCTCAGAGTCGGTGTTCCCCACTGGTGAGGTCGGGTAACGTAAAGCCGGTGGCGACGTCTGTGGCTCGATGCCCCCCTCCGACATCACTTCTGGTGTGTTGTCCGCCCTGCGCAAGTGGTCCCTGTGTACCTTCCTGATGCGCCCATCTCTATCCCGCACCAGGTAAGTGTTGGAGCCTAGTCGTCGGCGTATGGTCCAGGGCCCTGTCCAGCAGGGGGCAGGCCTGCACAGAAGTTCTGAGAACCTGCAGACAACGGGTGGTTGCGGACATACACTAGATCCCTGGGCAGAAGTGGTGGTTGTGGCCACGTTGTCGTCGGCGTGATGCGTTCCTGGTACATCTCCTGGTGGTGTTGGGCCGCACTGATGTTGGCCGTGTGCCGCTGGCGCCGCTCCTCTGCGTCTTGCAGTATCTCCAGCGTAGTTTCACCAGGGAGTGGATGATTGCACCCCTGGATAAAAGCAGCCGGTGACACCCCAGTGGCAACATTGACACGGCGACGGAGACAGATCAAGGCAGCAGCGATGTGGGTATCCCACTGGCTGTGGTCATCTCCCACCTTCAGTCGCAGCTGCACTTTTACCTCCTGGTTCCGTCTCTCCGTCGGATTTGCCCATGGGTGGTAAATTGGAGTAGTCTGGTGCTCTAGGTGAAATGCCTGACACCATTGACGCCAGAGTCGACTTGACAATTGGGACCCGTTGTCCGTTAACAAGGAGTTTGGGAAGTCCCATCTCGAAAATAACTCATTTTATAATGTTGCACAGAAGGTCGTGCTGCGGGTGTTAGTAAGCGGATAGGCCTTGACCCACCTCGATAACAGGTCTCTAATGACCAGCAGGAAGCGACTGCCCCTAGGAGTACGAGGGTACGGCCCCATTAAAGCCAAGGCAACTGTACGAAATGGCTCCGTTGGGCGTCGAGGCGTCTGTGGTTCAATGCCATCACTCCGGCATGCTTTATTCAACTGGCATTCCTGGCATATACGGACATACTCCCGTACATTTGCACTGAGGCCTGGCCAATGGTAGTGCTCTGCGACATTATGGCGGGTCTGGTCGACCCCAGGGTGCCCAGCTAGTAGATGGTCATGAGCAAAGCACAGCACCTTCTCCCGGCATTCTGGGGGCACAAAAGTCTTCCAGGTGGCCTCTGACCCCATCGGCTTGACTTGGATGATATCAACCAGCACCCGAACTCGATCGACAACCTCCACAGCGTACCAGCGTCATAACTCGAGGGCAGTGGGTGATGTCCTTTGGGCTGCCAGGACCTGGATGTTCACATCAGCCCAAGGGTCGAGGTTGGTCCATAAGGTGACCGCCTGCATGATGGCTAGTTGATTAGCAGGGTCGCTTGATTTTGCCTCTCGATGTCGTTCTGGTGGTAGGACGTTAGTGGGGTTCGGTTCTTGGGACAGCCAATCGGGCAACTGGTTCTCCTCACCTGGCACGTGCTCGATGCTGAAATCAAAAGATTGGAGTAGCAGTGCCCACCTGATAAGCTTGCCTCATCGTCCCTGCATCATGTCAAGCCAGGTTAGGCACTTGCTGTCTGTCCGCAAAGTGAAGGGGCGGCCTTCCAGATGAGGTCGGTATCGGCGTAGTGCCCTGGCGATGGCTAGGCACTCCCTCTCGTTGCTGTGGTAGTGTCGCTCCGTCTCTCCAAACTTGGCGCTACCATAGCAGATGACTAGGCGGGATCCATCCTCAGCAAGCTGGTACAGGACAGCTCCAGCTCCATTTTCACTGGCGTCAGTCTGGATGTAGAGACGTCTCTCAGGGTGGACTCAGGACAGGACATGGCACTCGGTGAACTGCTGCTTCAGCTCATCGAAGGCAGCCAACGCCTCTGGAGTAGCTCGGTACCTTCTCTGGGTCGACAAGAGGTTGGTCAATGGGGCGGCTATGGTGGCGAAGTGTGGGATGTAGTTCCTCAGCCAGTTGACCAAACCCACAAACCTCTGCATCTGTTTACGTGTCGTTGAGAACGGGCTGTCTGCGATCTTCCGTAATCTCATATAACTACGCCAACAAGTTGTGACAGTCTTGGTGTCAGATAAACTATGCTTAGAAAAAAACAACCACAATCGTACAGGTCAATTTAAACAACACTTATACAGTTAACGGTTTGTTCCTTAGATTTTTCCAACTGGTGCCAATAACTCAAATATTTTTCAACAAAAAGCTTTGAAAAAATTTGAGACAATGTGCAGTCACATGATGCACAATACTATGGGTGGGTTTTTAAAAAGAATCTACAATTTATCAGCAAAAAATATTTTCCTTCATTATTGTGTATTATCATGACAAAAATATGTGGTGACGAAATCTAAAAAACCATTCAGTATATTGCTACAAAAATTCAGCTACAAGTTTTGACATATGAGTGTCCAAACTATGGAGCAAAATTTTATACAAGTATTAGATAACAATAAAAAACATTTTTCGAAATCAGTGCAAAACTAAAGAACAAGCACTTAAGAGTTAATGGTCCGGCGGGCATTGTAGGGCGACGGCCAGATGACCACTTGCTCTAGCCTAGAAGAAGGCGTGGTTTGGACTCGGGGGCAGGACTGATCGTTGTGACGTGGGGGTGTCAAAGCCAGGGAAACCCTGAGTAGTGGGGGGACAGTCACTTCCCCTCCTTTCATTCTTCACGACCCAAACACATCTGGCGCCAAGAAAGTACCTGCGTTCTGGCAAGGGTCGTTTGTTGCCAACAACTTAGGTTTTACAAAGCTGAGACAGGGATTCAAACAAGTAAACTGTACATGTACTAATAAACTTGATTCCGACAGTGCAATCACAAAAGCATAAGTACACCATACCATACATCACGATTATAATTTCTGTAAGACAATTAAAGCCTGACTAAATGTGAATGTTATTTGGGCAGTTATACTTTGCATTGATAAGGTTTAAAGCTAGGCAGTCTTTCTGTTTTGTTTAGGCGGGATAAAAAAAAATGTGTTTTCCACGTTTACACAACCCCATTATCGAAATTTAAATGGCAAAACCTATCGTTCTAATTATTTTCGAGTTAATTGTAAACATAGATAGAAGACGTAAAAATAACTGACACTTTTTCGTACCGAAATACTCACAATAGCCTTTCTTTATGCATGTGTTTTAAAGACTTTTCCAACTGAATCTTGACGTAATTGGGTAACTCAGGCTAATGGAACATAACATAAAATAAGAAAAAAATTTTGGTTTTATTCGTGATATAATCGCTGTGGTTGACTATATAGCCTAGTTATTAAACACGTGAGACCATGACTACGTACTCGTATTGATGACGGGGTCTTGGCAAGATGGAAGTGAAGGTTTTACTTATTAAAATTGTACTCGTTTTGGTGCAGTTACTGTTGAAACTACGTATACGCACCACTGACTTTTTAAAAATTCTGGTATGGCACACATCTGAAGGATGTTTTAGGAAGTTTGTTCAGTACCCAAAAAAAAAAAAACAGTCAGCAGAAAAGAATTTCAATACCGAAAAACACTTTAAACATAATTTGTCCGTGTATATTTATTTCTGTAGTAATAGTTTACTCTCCTTTATACAGAAAAGGTTTTTTTACCCGAAGGCGATAACGCAAAAGAATTGGTAATACGAAATCCTTATTTTCTTCATTTTTAAAATACGATTGGTTTATTGTTGTCTGTTACAGATACAATGTTACACGACGTTGTCAGTTGCGCGGTTTAAAAGACCCTACCCATTTTTTTCTTTATTGATAAAATCCTGTTTTTTTTTTCCTTCAAATAAAGCACAGTTTTTTCAAACTATGCCGGTAATTATTTTTTTTTTAAAAGTAAGCCAGGTTTTTTTAACATATAACTCGGTTAAACACCTTTTTTAAACTTGTTTATTTTCTTTAAAACAGTGTATTTTCGAAATTCAAATGAAGTCCCAAATTTTTTGTCACATATATCCAATGTATAATTTAATTTTTTTTTTTTTTGTTTTATCATTTTGCGGGGTTAACTATTGATACAGAGCTTGATTTTGTCTTATTTAAGTTTTGCAATACAAAAAATAAATTTTAATTGAATATGTTGTACATAACTTTAATACCTTTTTTCGTACAAAACTTTTTTAGTTAGTTTAGGATATATTGTTCATCCTCGGCGATTCGACAAATTCAACAGACTTGTTAAAATCTATCAATATTGACTTTTGGTTAGTTTTTGTTAGGTTGCATAAAATCACAATTCATACAATCAAACACGTGAAGCCACGCTCATTAATTTCCAAGGTAAGGAAAGTGGGCTGGTAATTTCGTCGCAGCAGTAGCCTAACTTGGACATACAGGTTGACCACGGCCCTTTGTTAAGCAAACATCTCAGCACTTAGCTGTTCCCTTAGAGAGTTTTTTGGGGGGAAAAAAAACCGCTGGCCGGAGCCGGGAAACGAACCCGGGTTCTCCCGACAGAGTCTAACTCGTTACCGTTGTGTCATCTCGCTTGGTAGAGTAGAGTTAAAAATAACAACATTAGAAAAAAGGAAATTTTTTTCCGCGTTGGTCCTTTCCCACATGCTCTAAATATGTTTATAATAGTTTTTTTTTACATGCATCCTTTGAAGCAGTAGTCATTAAGGGGGGTTGATCCCTGTCAGATCGTTTTTACGGTTTTTCTTATAAATCAGGGAATAGACAAGTTGTTTTGCTTTTTTCACGCAGACAAGACATAGTTTATTGTTTCATTCACTTTTTGGAATCCATATGGCATTGTTTCTGTTAATTTTGAGGCCTCTGTAGTCGCTCCCCTAAATAAAGCAATTTTTCCTTTTCAGCTGTTTCACGTTGCAAAATAATGAATATATTATGGTTCTAGCAATTACAGAAAATCTATTAAGTTTGTATCTATCCCCTGTCGTGACAAAATTTTTGATACATAGATAAATCCAAGGTGGTACGGATCAATACCTCTTAACATAGTTTAAAAACGGGGTAGGAAGTATAGTTTGCAAAGGTGTTGTAAATCAAATATTTGAATTTAAACAATAGCCCCACATACATAATTTATCCTCATAAAGCAACAAATAAACCTACCTGAATAAACCTTTTTTTCCAAGTTGTAAGGTAAGTCGGCTGTTACAGCTTCTGAACAGAGTGGTTTATCGGAAACATTAACACGTAAATTGGTACAATGTCAGGCGCTGGGAGAGTTTTTGGCCGTGGCCCTTGTTATGGAACTTTCTGGGCATTTGCATGGCGTGATTTCCAGAAACCATTGAAATTCCAAGAAGGCCCAGAAACAAGAATCAAACTAAGTCTCTTGAATGTGGGCCTAAAGTTGTGAAATTGCAACACTTTCCTTATTTTGTATTTCTGCGATATATTACAAAACCTTATGTAGCAAAAAAGATTTTTTTCATATATATGTCAAACTTGAAGTTTATCATTGTTTATATATGCATAATTTAAACCAGTAAATATTTACTTAGAAAACAACCATTAAATAATTTGCAAGGGTGTTGTTAAAAAGTACTTATATTACAACACAATATTACAAAGAACAATATTTTTATCTTAAAAGTAATAAAGAACACTTGAATAAAGTTAGTGGGTTTCATTAAAAAAAAACCCAACCCTGGTGCCAACCCCAGTTATCTATGGTAATGAAATATGTATGAACTGATGAATTAGTGAATGCAGGTAGGCTGCACTCAACTTTCAAACATTCACGTCCTTGAAAAATTGTATGAATTTCGAACCTATGAAAGTTAAATTATACACTTACATGTTATACAGAGTGCTTCTGTTTCATAATTACTAAATAGAGCCTTCTAAAGCCACATATTTGATTGCCTTGATTATTTTACCTAGCGGAATTCTACATAAGCTTATTTATTTGCAAAATAGTTTTATAAAGTTTTATCAAATAATGATTAAAATTCTGCTGTGAAGTGTTAAAATGGCTGCTACGCATTTAGAAAGTCACTTATGTTTGATATTATTAACCGGCTAAAAAATGATATTTTTTTTTTTCATTTGAATGTGGAATAAAAGGTTTTAATGTCGTAAGCATGAAAGTCTGAAACGTATAAAAGTGTTTAATGTATGAATATCGAGGACTATCTTTAAAGTGCAACAAATATTGTGATCTGAAAATCACTTCTAGGTGTTTAAAAATTTTAACTAACAGATAATGACCGAAATTAATGTCTATAAAGAACTGGTTAAAATTAAATTAAGTAATGCAAAATTAACTTATCACTTTTACGTATAGTACATAGTATTAAACCAGCATGTATCACATTAAAGCAGATAATAAATTATAAAAAAAAAATAATTATTGACATTTTACATGCATATAGGCCTACAGAATATAAACGGTAAGTGACTTCAACTACACATATCAGCTGTGCCGAGCAATTTAATACAAGATACGTGGCACACGCGGTGTAGGAAAATATCCTAAAATAATTTTAAAAAGTTTGTATTAGAGATATACGGGTTTTGTCCTTTACAGCAGCAGGTCTTAGCTGCGTGCTCAGTGTTAATCAACCTGAGTCGCTGGAGCTAGTTTCATCACAGTCAGATCCATCACTGTAGTTGAACATTATAAGTTACATTGATTCAAGTTCATGCTTGTTTTCTCCTTAAATCATGAACACATTACAGATTTCAGACAATTTGCAGTAACTCATAAAACAAAAACAACAGTAAAAAACATTGAGAATATACAATTCTGTACATACCAATAAAGAAATACCCTACTTCAATATGGGGTAACGTACTTCCTGTAAATTGTTTGACGTAAATGAGATTATGTGTTTCATATACAAAACATCACAGTGATGCTAACAAGGGACAGCGGTGCCCGAGTGATCAGATCACTCTATTCCCACCAAGGCAATCCGGGTTTGATTTCCGGCAGGGTCAGACTCCGGATTTTCGCATGTGGGAATCGTGCAGGACGATAGGGTACCGATGTCGGCAAGTTTTCTCTAGGACCCCTCCTTTTCCCTTGCCGTTTCATTCCGGCGCTGCTCCATTCCCGCCCTCATTTCACATTTTCTTCAGGTTGGGTGGGACGGCAGGTCTGTATGCGCAACTAGCGCGCAGTTGGTCCCACATTCACCCCGGCCTCATCTCACCCTCATCCGTGATCCCGACTTGCGCGGAATAACATAAGTTGTAGGAACTCTACACAATAATGATTCCCGGATGATCTGATCCCTGATTAAACTAGCTACCGATTTACAACGAATTCGCGGCTTGGTGTCTTAGATTATTTTTCGACTCCATTTTCCACAAGCATCATAACAAACCATGGTTGTAAACACTTATTGTTTACACTCTGTAGTCACGTTATATGGTTACAGCATTTTTAGAGAAACTTATATGTATTTAACCTGTATTAGATATGCACATACACACTAGACATATTCTTAACTTAGATTTTTACAGAAGAAATTGTTTCTATGATACAACAAAAGTGTATTACTGTTAAAAATATAAACATTATGCATATGTCAGTAAATATAGGCCTATAGCATTAGTAGTTTCACTCCATTTTCAGTTTAGACAAAATCGAAAAATACTTACAAGACACTACCTATTTTCTTGTGACATTACCCAATTAAGTTAACTGCCAATTAATTTTTTTTGTTTCTTTCATTTTGAGCGTTAAGTATGCAACCTTGTTCTCTTATCTCCATGTTAAGAGTATGTCGTGGATAGACTAATTCTGGAAGTAAACAAAACATATAACATTTCTGTAGCTTTGGAAGCATTTTTTTACTCCAAAATTCGTCATCTCTTGCTACTCTAACGACTTTCAAATGGCGATCTTTAGCTGTCCATATGGAAAATAGGCAGTTATCTATTTGTACCTGAAAATAATTTTCATGTGTTTTCTTTTGCGATATTTCTTGGTTTTTATTCCTTTCCAAAAAACGTGAGTTTCTCTAGACTTATGGAATCAATTATATCAATTCCTGAAGCAGAAAATTAACATTTTATTTCTACAAATCCAGTATCTCCCACCAAACCATTCCGGGTAGCGCCAAGATACGAATATGTGCTGTCGATAAATGAACCACATTTTTTAACAGTTAGGGATTCTTGGGCTTCAAGCTGGCATAGAGCTGTTGACTCTGAATTTCTTCCATGTTCTATAGCTGGCACATTCAGTAAGTAATGAGTATAAAGAATATTTTTGACCATACTCTTACAGCTAGTAGTTGGCTTCATCCGGTATACCTTTCCGAAATAGGATGCTGTCAACATTTTTCGCCTTATTTCTAGTCACTTGCCACTTCCTGCCTGTAGCACAGTTTCTCTTTCAACCTGAGTACGGTTCTGTCGCATATATTCAGTGACTTCAAAAATTCAGTTTTTTTCCTCTTCATACTGTTCTGGGCTCATATCTGGTTGTTGGCAGTTTGGTCCATAGGCCTCGTCTGGATACTTTTTCACGAGATATTTTTAAATAGGCCCTTTATGACATTCTTTCCTTTTTTCATGCATTTTCAAAGCTGACAGTTGTGATGACCTTTCTCTTCGTTCATCCAATTTTTTTCTAATCTTGTTTAGGTTTTTACCAGAAAACATAGTTTTATGTAATATGTAAAGGGGTCCCTGTTGCAGCACATCTACCTTGGTATGACCTCCGCGTGGTGAAGTTTACTCGTTTTGTACGCATGTGTTTTGTAACAACTGCATTAAACTGTTCAACAGAGTTGCTGTCAACATCCACTATAAGACTTCTACTGTGTCTACACAAATATCTGCCAGCAGTTTGCACCTCTTGGAAGAGCCCACATTCCGTCAATTGTGGAACTAAATTTGTTTAATTTTCTTTACTTCCAGCATAGAAGTATGTAGCACATGTAGAATGGTCACCAAAAATGTGATGAGGCCTATTTTCTATGTCTTTTTTCAGTGCAGATATTTTTTCTTGAGAGGATATGTCTTGATTCTTTCGGTACTTAATTGCCTTTGTTACTGCGCATCGGAGCTTCATCTTATTTGCTACTATCAATTTCCTTTAGGTTGGAGTTCCTAATTTTGATTATTTGGTCAGACTATCCTCTTTTGTCAAGTAATTTCTAAGTAAATAATTTCTGCATTCGATTTTTTTCTACAGTCAAATTTGTGTATGGTCTAGCTTCTAAAAGTCTTTTATAGCAAATACTGGCCCCCATCAACTATCATTTTGCCGTAGCGTACGTTATGAATCTCCTCACTTTGTTTGACGTCACACAATCAACTGCTTCGGTCGACAACCAGTACCGAGCTGGGAGTGGTATGGTAGGCAGTTTATAAAAACAAGCTCGTATAGGTTCTTCGAAACTACATTCTGGTTTAGATTTTTTTCGTAACACCTTACACCTTAATTCTGTAATAGGTTAGTGTAGTTATAATTTTTTTTATATTTCTGAAGTTGTTAAGAAGGCAGTAGTAGTACATTATATGATTCACAGTATCAGTTTATTCACAAAGTTTGTTTACATTACGAATATGGCGTTTATTTTCAGCAGCAGTGCTTAATTTGAGTACAGACTGAACGATAAACTCTTCAATGCAATTATTCCGAGGTCTGTTATAAAATTATAAGAATTTAATTGATACAACCAATTTACTCAAGTCACCAATAGTGGTTCTGAAAAAAGTTAATTTAAGTAAAGCTGAGAAATTTTCATGTATGAGAAAAAATTATTTAACGCCAAAACTGTTAGGGTTGCTTAACGCATTTTACGTTCGGCTTTTTAATTAGCAAATTGCAACAAGTTGTTTTATTTAAGGCTCTCCTCCCCCCTAGGCGATCAGAGTTCCATCTCCGGCGGGATAAGCTCGAATTTTTCACAGTGGGAAACATGGCGGACACTGCAGTTGGCCAGCGCGTTTTCTCTGGGAACTACGTTCCCTTGCCTTGCCTTGCATTCCGTCACTGCTCCACTTTCCTTACGCACATCATCCCATTTTTTGGGCTTCAGGCTGGGGGCAACCGGCACTGTCTCTCTTGTCGAGCAACCAGCCCACCCTTCCCACTGTGACCTTGCCTGTTGGCGGAAACACGCACTGGCGTTTCATTTTATCTTGTTGTTGTTGTTTTTATTTTTTTTTTTAATTTTTTTTATGAATTTGAGAAGAGCGAAGTGAATGGACAAGACAGGCGAAGATCGTAAACTCCAACGACGTTCCTTACCTACACGAGATGAAATAAGAAAGATCAATCAGTGTGGGGGTGATAGCATTTTACCTAATAGTTGATCTCATACGTATGTGCACGAATCTGTGTATGAATGTGTGTATGTTTTTTATGTACGCATGTGTGTATTTATTGAAATTAATTGATTTTTCCTTAATTATGTATTAATTTGATTGTTAAATATGTAGTGTGTATCTGTGTAATTGTTTTTTATATATAATGTGCAAAATACTCAGTGTAAGATAACGTATCCACGCCTTTTACTGTGCCGTGTGCCGTAAATACGAAATAAAAATTTAGTAAATCACTAACTGCATAAATCGATTTAAGAAATTACATCGTTCAACAGAATGTCAGCCAAACCAACAAATTTCCTGAACATTTGCCATATGAACACAAGCCTCCTAGTTCTGGGCGAAACTTATTTAGGGATGTCAAACAGCTAGCCTGATTCTTCTCTTCACTTCGGGCTGGCCGTGTAGCGGTGCTAGCTCCCCTCCCCCAACCCCCCGTGGTCAGGGCGCATTCCTGAGGCTCCAAGGAGGGAGGGTTTGCACAGTCCTCGAGTTCCCCCTCTTCTTTTCTCCAGAAGCGAGAGGCGGGGCTGGCCTAAACTTGCGGGCCGTGGAGCGTGGATTTCAGGATTCGAAGGCCGCATTTTCGCCGTGCAGAGCTTCCGAATTTACGCTGCCTTTTAAAATTCATCGGCGCGACATAATACTTTTATTTGATGAATCTTTTCTTCAAAGTACGATCTATATTTGTGTAGAAGCAGTTTCCGTTTTTAATTAGAACTTGTTTCTGAAACAAGCACCAAACTTGCCTGATTTTAATGAAGCATAATAAAGAGGCCTTAATGAGTTTAGTTGTCTTAAAGCAATACAAATCTCCATTGATGTCTATTACCGTGCACAAAAAAATTGCAATCGTGTATCATGCTTCTCTACTTAGTAATTACAAAGTATCTGAGGTGCTGCACATGCTATTTCTGAGGGGCAGAAAACTAACTCTTAAAACTCAACCTTTACTTTTGTGGTATAATATAGACCCTTCATACTGTAATACTTTAACTCAGAGAAAATATTAAGAAATGACAAGTGTTTTATGTATTTGAGCATTTTACACTCGAGTGTGTGTGGTCGTAACTCTACAAACTTCTACAAATCATAATTGTATATTAAAAAAAAAAAATACCATAGTTACATTAAAAATTTCTTTACAACAGTCTTCTTGATGTTCATTCCAAAGTTACATGAAATTTTTTTCTAATCCTCTACTATAAAACCACAGTTTTATCAGGTTTTTCAAAAATCTGGTTTTGTACCAATAACTTATTTACATTTACTTAATAAAGTACTTAACTAAACAAATTACATTTTAGGCAGTTCACTGAAAAAATAAGTGAATATTACTTACTTTTATCTGGGCGCACACTTCTTCTTGCATCTGTTTGATCTGCACAAGATGCCTTTCGTTTTTCATTTTTTAGATCAACCCTTTCTTTACATGTTCGTTTGGCACTACGTTCCTGTTGTTCCCTTGTTTTTAGGTGAATATTTTTTTTATCAATTTCTTTCACACTAGTTACCTGTTGTTGTTTTTCTTTTAAGTAAACAATGTTTGTATCAGTTTCTTTCCTATTATGAGCCTGTTGTGTGTCTGTTTTTGGGTTCATACATTTTTTATTGGTTTGCTTTATACTACGTTCCTGTTGTCCCCTTGTTTTAGGGTGAATATTTTTTTTATCAATTTCTTTCACACTAGTTACCTGTTGCTGTTTTTCTTTTAAGTAAACAGTGTTTGTAACAGTTTCTTTCCTATTATGAGCCTGTTGTGTGTCTGTTTTTGGGTTCATACATTTTTTATTGGTTTGCTTTACACTACGTTCCTGTTGTCCCCTTGTTTTTGGGTGAAAATTTTTTTTATCAATTTCTTTCACACTAGTTACCTGTTGTTGTTTTTCTTTTAAGTAAACAATGTTTGTAACAGATTCTTTCTGATTATGAGCCTGTTGTGTCTCTGTTTTGGGGTTCATACATTTTTTATTGGTTTGTTTTACACTAATTTCCAGTTGTTCCATTTTCTTATGTGCACTTTTTGTATCTGTTTTATCTTCCACACGGGGTGCCTGCTGTTTCTTTATCTTTTGATCCACACTTTCTGTAACCCTCTCTTCGTGACTAGGTGTCTGTTTCTTCTTCTTCACGTTCAAACATTTTTTATCAATTGAACCCATACAAGCATCCTGTGGTTTCCTTTTATTTGGATGCACATCTTTACTAATCGTTTGGTTCTCACTAGGTGCCTGTTGTTTCTTTGGTGGAAGATCTAAAATAAATAAAAGAGTACAATTATAACCATACTCACATTCACTTTGATTTAAAAGTTGGATAGGTGTACAGATATATATAGATACATATACACATATGTGTCTGTGTATGTATAAGTATATATATATACATACATATACATACACTGCTTCTAAGGAAATTAAAAGCCAAAACTCTGTTAGGTGACTCCTTAGTATAAATTAATAGACATTCTGTAGGATTCCTTTAAGAAAGTGAATATTAAGGGCGTTCACACGGCAAAAATTAATAATTTTATACTTGCACTGCATAGTGATAACATTGGAGATATTACTTGTGACTACATTTCCCACTTGTAAACAATTTTAACTCTCATAGTTTTCCCATAGTGACATGACAAAGTCAAAATTTGTAAGTTACTTGAATATTAGTAATAGCAAACACCAAGTGTCATTATTCAAATGAAATAATTTACTCTGAAACTAGATACCACGGCCATATGCTAAAATAATTAAAAACACACAACGAGATTCCATTATAATTTTTTAAAAAATCTGTCGTGTAACTTGCAAATTCTGACTTTAGCATTCTGCTATAAAAAAACTGTGAGAGCTAAAAATGTTTACGAGTGGAAAAAGTAGTGACAAGTAATGTCTATAAAATGTACACTATGCCGCACAAATATAAATTTATGCCTTATTGCCATGTGAACAACACCCTTAAAGAAGGTATGAATCCTTGGAAATGTAATTTCAATAAATCAAAATTCCAAAAATGGTTACAAGTTTAATTACAATTCAGTAGAGAATGTTAAATGTTTTTGAGATCTTTAACCTGTACACAGTTTAGCCTTGAAACATACCACTCTCATGGTAATAATAGGGGTGGGCACTCTCATGTTGCAGATAATTACTTTCTTGTTAGGTTTTGTAAACACTTCATGCTGTCTGTTCAAACAGTACATCGTAAGGAACAAAAAACATTCTAGTATTACCAGCTCCTACAATGGACCATTTACAAGAAAAAAACATGCAACTATTTCTTTGAAAATAATTGAACACTAGGTACGTAGGTAAAAAGTATCACTTCTACCAAGGAATTATAGGTTTGTGCATATGCCATGATCTCAGAAACATGCAACCGGTGATGTTTATTAATTAAATGTAGCAAAATTAATCCAACTAACCTTCAAAACCTTATGCTCATTGCGAGAAATTCAGTAACAAATTTGGTTTTCCAGCATTTTCATAGAATGTTAAATTTTTTTGAGAAAAAATTTTGTGAAATTTATAAAACAAATAATATCCCTTTTGGTACAGTCGGGGAAGTATAACATTAGTTTTGAAACTGTTTAATTTATTTCACTGAATGACCAAAACTAAATGCTATGATACCCAAAACAACTAGCTATGGTCACAAATTTATCTTGTCATAGAACTTCACTTCACAATTCAGCAAGAAATTGAATGTATAAATCAACAAAAATGCATTTAAATTATTTACAATTTTTGAAAGGGAAGTAAAGATGTATAAAATATTCTTCGGTTTTCTCCAAATAAAAATAATAATTTAATATAAATGATGTTCAACCAAACTTGTTGTCAAGTATATCTATTAGCTACTAAGTATATGAAAGTTTAATTCACTGGATATTGCAACATTGGTATGAAATACTGCATAACAGGTTGCATTTCCTGAGAGCACTATAAATGTACAAACCAATAATTCCTTGGTGGAAGTACCACTATTCGTCTACATAACAGGCATTCCATTATCGTTAGAACACCTATTGTGTGCTTTTGTGCGCAAACTGTTCATTCTAGGAGACTGGAACACAAGGAACTTTTTTGTTTCTTACAATGTACTACTCTAACAGGCAATATGAAACGTTCACAAATTCTGACTACAAAATAGTTTTATACGAGTGAGGCCATTCTCTTGTCAAAAATGGGGAAAGTTGGAAGGCTGAAATGCTTATAGTTAAATGATAATTGGGTTCTAGATACCCTACAATCAAAAAAAACTTTTAAAATTTAAACTTTAGCACATTACTTTTTCCTAAATTTATAAAATGGCATCACTAACTACCGTATTATAAATGTTTTTCTTTTTTCAATCAACATGAAATCAATCGTAAAATACACTATGTTACCGATTAGAAAACTATCATTAGTAAAAAATTTCCATTTAAAGTGACATTAAACTTTCAGTTAATATTTGTACAGGATTTTAGTACAACAATTTCAAATCAACACTTACTGCAATAAATTTATGCTTAAAATTAAACCCCAAAATCTTTTTCTCCAAACACTCTATTTCATCGTATGTTTACTCCAATTTTAACATTCTGCTGTTAGCAAATGAAATTAACTAAGCAAAAAAATTCATTAATTTTTTTTTTAATTTTCAAATGTTAATCTATACAACTAGTAAGGAAAAAATCATTTGTAATTTGAACATATCATTTAACAAAATTGTATTATAATTTTACTGTAATAAAAATCAAAACTGTACATTCTTATTTATATAACTTTAAATTTTATATGTCCAACACTTTTGTGGTAAAAAAAATCAATACGTAAAACTGCTTTCAGTCAATTTTTCATGAGTTGAGATTTAATAACTAAACTATGTATGCAGTCTAATAAAATATTTTTTTTACAGAGTAAAAATCATTTCACTATGTGCTACAGTATAATAGTGGGTAACAGCAAAAATATATTAAATTTTATGTTAATATTTTTTAGCAATAAGACTTCATATGACCACACTTTCAAGTTGTGATGTTCCTGGTACAAGTTAAACAATGCTCAGAAAAATACAACCACAAACCTACAGGTCAATTCAAACAACACTAATACAGTTAAAACAGAGCCTTTATGCAATGTGGTACTGTAGCTGAAAGAAAATATTAGGAAATGGCCTGTATTCTATTTATTTGTACAGTTTTAATAATTTACATCGGAGCATGAGTGGCTGTAACTGCTCTATTCTACATATCTTAAATGCAAATTTAAAAAATATTCTTTTAGTCACATCTCAACCAATAGTGACTTCTTGTAGCTGCCAATGAAATGAGATGACATCTTTTGAAATGGGCTTTGCCAAATAATTACAATAAAAAATTTCTTCACAACATTTTTCTTGATGTCATTCCTAAATTACATGTAATTTTTTTTTAATCCTCAAATATAAAAAATAGTATTATCAGTTTTTTTAACAATTTGGTTCTGTACCGATAATTTAATTAAATTTACTTAATACAGTACTTAACTAAACAAACTACATTTTAGACAGTTGACTGAATAAATAAGTGAATAATACTCACAATTTTTTGGGTATACACATATAATATAACTTCGCTTTTCACTACAAGCCTGTTGTTTCCTTACTTTGGGATACATAACTTTAGTTCGTGTCATTTTCTGACCAGGTACCAGTTTCTTTGTTCTTTTATTCACACTTTTTTTTTCTACTTGTTCCACAATATGTTCCTGTTGTTTCCTTTTTTGCGGGTGCACACAAGTACTATCAATTTTATCCTTAATATATGCCTGCTGTTTCTTTGCTGCATGCTCTAAAATAAAGAAAACAGTACAAGTATAAGCATACTCACATTCACTTTGATTTAAAAGTTAGATAGGAATACAGTTATATATACCTATACACACACTGCTTCTAAGGAAATTAAAAGCCAAAACTCTGTTAGGTGATTGCTTAGGGAAAATTAATAGACATTATGTAGGATTCTTTTAGGAACTTGACTATTAAAGGCGTTCACACGGCAAAAATTAATAATTTTATACTTGCACTGCATAGTGATAACTTTAGAGATATTACTTGTGACTACATTTCCCACTTGTAGAAAATTTTAACTCTCATAGTTTTCCCATAGTGACATGACAAAGTCAAAATTTGTAAGTTACTTGAATATTAGTAATAACAAACACCAAGTGTCATTATTCAAATGAAATAATTTACTCTGAAACTAGATACTATGGCCATATGCTAAAATAATTAAAATATGAAAGTAATGCCAATTTACTTCATTTACAGGAATATTTAAAAAAAGAAAAAAACTTTTTTTCAGCATATTGCCAAAATATCTCATTTCCCTGTAAATTATATAATTCGAGTAAGACACTTGGTTTCTGTTATTACTATGTTCGTGTACCTTGCCAATTCTGACTTTAACACACTGCTACAAAAAACTGTGAGAGCTAAAAAAAATTTTACGAGTGTAAAATGTAGTGACAAGTAACATCTATAAAACTTACACTATGCCGTACAAATATAAATTTATACCTTTTTGCCACATGAACATCCTTAAGGGAGGTATGAATCCTTGAAAATATAGTTTAAGTGTTTGTTCAACAATCCAAAAATGGTAAGAAGTTGAATTACAATTCTGTAGAGAATTGTAGTGGCCAGAACACAGTTCAGACATTGCATCAGAAAGCAGTTCGCCTCACATACATGTTATTAAGGCTAACCGGTAGTAACACATCTGGTACAAGTTTATTATAGAATTGTCTGTCAGACTCTGGCCACGTGACTAGCCCTCACATGACCAGTATTTCCGTGTGGTCATATCCTGTTTGTTCAACATGTACTGCCTCGCGACCAAGTCAGTAAAAACCAGTTATATCAGTCCAGTACAAAGAATACTGTATCGTGCGGCCAAGTCGAGGCGAGGGGTGTAGAGGAGTATGTCCGCTTGGTAACTATTGCCATTCCCCGGAGAGTGGAGGGAGAGATCCAGTTATTCCAAGCACCACACCCAACTCAGTATATATGGAGGCAGCCATATTAAAGACGCCATCATTCTGCAGGGAGACCCAAGAGACTTCATACGTCGTGCTGCCTGAGAAGGAACTCCTGTGTGTTCTGCTATCCGACTCGCTACTCTACATGATTAGTTATGAATCTGTTCATATTGAGTTTATTAATAGTACTAGGGACTTCAGCTTTTCTCAGTGACCGTAAGTAGAGTCACATTTACCACTTGTAATTGCTTTTGCTTAAGATATATTAAACTCGCTTACTAAATCTTTATTCTTTTATTCAAATATTAGTTAAATTCTTATTTATTTTTATGTAGTCCGACAGCCAGGTGCTACAGAATGTTAAATATTATCTTTAAACTGTTAACAGTTTAGCTTTGAAACATTCCACTATATTGCGGCATTGGTCATACAATTGTTAAAGTCTCATAATTTTCCAGTGGAAAATTACATCTCTTTCAGCTTTGATAATGAACCTTTAATGATAGGCTTGAAAAATGGGGTGGCAGGTCACTTAAAAAAGGAAATCCCCAATTTGTTTGTGGTTGGTTGAGCCTGCCATTTGATCAACTTGGCTGCAGAAAAGGCGGCAGCAACACTACCCTGTAACATCGATGAAGTATTAGTGTATATATTCTTCTATCTTGAGAAATGTTCAAACAGGAAGGATAAGCTGAAAGAGTTTCAACAATTGCATGACACAGAGGTCAAAAAAACGTTAAGACATGTTTACACATGGTGGCTTTCTTTGGGGAAATGCTTGTCAAGATACTGTAATAGTAGGACCCTCTAGCTAGTTATTTTAATTTTGAGGTTAAGTCATCACATGAAAAGAAATCTGTAAGATTAGACATGTACAGAGTACCAAAGATAGTCAAAGTTGTGTATTCTGCTGATAGGCCTAGTAGCCTTAATTATGGCAAAAAGTTCTAGTGTGAAACGAAGTTCTGAATCGCCAGTTCCACAAGCAAAACCGGAAAAAAAAAAAGACATCCTGAACAAAAAAGTGGAGGTAGTTCCTTCTTATTCACAGATTTCACAGGCCTGCTCACCGGAACTCCAAACGGGCCCGACCGTTTGATTAGCAGGTGAAATCCCGCTGAGAGAGCCGGGACTACCCTCTCCCGAGGGGACACTCTGACACTCAACCTAGCCTGGTAAGTATGCGAAATACACACCTCCAAGCCTAATGCCCCTCCTACCAGTTGGGAACAAGCCCCCAACCAGATCAGATGCTCTGGCGGCAAGACACCAGCTCAAAGACGCCACGGGACAGTCTCTTTCAGAACCACTTCCTCAAACCGTACCGGAATGAGAGTCATAGTTACTCCTGCCATAAAAGTAAAAATATTGTTGATGTTCCTAACATGTAAGTAAAAAAAAATAATTTTGTTTATTCCTTGAGAATACATTGCCAGTATTTGAGAAACCTATTCACATATTCACATCCTACTCTCTATTTTAATGGAACTGTTCAGAAATATCATTTCAAGAATTTTAAAGCGGCCATTGTCAGAAGTGCATCATCTCTGTTGGAGGTTGATTACCACAAGAAAACTAACTAGAAAGAGGATACTGAAATTACAATCGGAAATGCTACTTCTAAGGCTGAAGAAAAGGCTGTTTTTTATTCCTCTGTTAGGGAATTCTTTGTGTGTGCATGTGATTACATAATCCATAAATTTCCCCTCAATGATACTGTTTTAGTGAATGCAGATCAACAATATTTATAATACATTATCATTATCAAGTTTAAAGATTTACTGTTGAAAAGTTTCCTTTCATTTTAAATGTTGAAGACCCGGTTTTAGAATCTGCCGTATATGATTTGCAGTCAGAGTTTTGCGACATTCCTTTTGAAGATCTTGATGAAGGTATAAAAACAGAACAAATTATTGGTGTTCAGTCGAGTTTGGTGGGTAAAATCAAAAATGCATGTAAAAATTTCAAGTGTAAAAATTATCAAAGGTTATATTAGCAATTTTGATGATCCTGCACAGTAATGCTGAATCAGAGAGGATATTCAGTTACGAAGGAAGACGAAGACACAGTTACGGTCATCCATGTCTAATGAGACTTTAGATAAATAGATGGTGGCGAAATTTAGGCAACAGAGATGCAACAGTTTGACTCTATCTTTCTGAAGAAAGCCAAGTCTGCAACCAGATAAAGCTTGAAGTAATTTAGCAGCCAAATTTTGCGAGTAACCATGTTTCTTGATTTATTAATTTTTTGCATTGGCTGTTATTTGTTATGTGTGGCATTTTTATTCGGAGAGTGATAAAAAAGATTCCTACCTTTTAATTGCATATTTTATGTGTTAAGTTATTTAATTGTTAGAAAAATCTCACTCTTTATTCTTAAAACAACAATTAGCCTCATAAAAGTATCAAAAATTCTTCCAATAGTTTGTTCAACTTTTACTTAAAATATGTGCTGAAATAGCACCATTTTTGACCTACAAATTAATTTTTTTTAGATTTCTCAAGGTTGGCAAGATGGTTCCTGTTATTTTTCACCAAATTCAGAAAAGAGCAGATAAACTTTTTGTTTACTCACTGTATGAGGTGAAAAAACTTCTTGGAGATGCAAATCAACTGAGCACTTCTTCATTTTTTTAAATTACTGTACACTGCCTAAACATTAGAAGAAAGTTCTCTGAAGTTCATAATGTCTGGAAATACCTTTTCATATTAAAAGTCAGTGAGACACTGGCTAGCATTGGGCAAGAAGGCAGTAGTTCACTTATCAGAACAGTTAAATTTTCTGCTCAGCTAAGCAACAGAGAGCCAGCACAGCTAGAGATAAAAGTGAAGGATCACTGGGTGACTAAAATGTGCAGGAACACTTAACTGTTTCACAGATTCAAGGGAACAAGGCACTGCACAAATACATGCTGGACAAACATGACCACACACTATAGGAAAGAAATTGTTTTTTCAAAATAAACGTAGAAAAAAAACTTTTAGTGATGTGCATACAAGATTGGAAGTCTACTAACTGGATGGAAACATAACCATAGAGCGAATTCACTATTTCTATAAGCAAATTAAAAACAATAAATAAATTATGTATTCTGTGTATGGAAGAGTACTGAAGGCATTAAATGTAAATATAGACACGACAAAATTTATAAGTCTAATAGACTAGTGCATAGACGGCCAACCCTATGCCCGCGGGCCAAAAACCGGCCCACCACTTCATTTCAAACGGCCCGCCCTAAGCTGAAGCATTTCCATAATATTTCAATGTCACTTACACTGACAGTAAAAATATTTAAATAATGATTTCATATTTGGCAACGCTCCTTATCTAAATACTGTGAAGACAGTTATATTTATACGTACTACTATAAAACAGTACGTTAGTGTTCAGCTCATAAAAAGTAGTCGACATGAAAGTTTATTTTATCGTGCCCCGCGACATGATTTGGTTCACATTTTGGGCCACAGCTTCGAAAAGGTTGGCCACCCCTGGACTAGTGGAACAAAATAATACAGATTTTAATAAAGTAAATAAAGTAAAAAAATCATATTTACGATTGTAAATATAAAAAAATCATGATATATACACATTGTAATGCAAGACTAAAGACTTTTTCACTCTTAAAATGTCTGCCATTTGTATTTCAAAGTACCTCTATAGCGTTACATATATGAATTTGTGCTGGGACAGCACCGACTGTGAAGCATAATAGACTAATCTCCAGTTTCTGCTATTGTGTGCCCTTGAATCGTCAGAATTCTCCGCCAAGGCTGTGACGTCAGCTAATGGTGTTGTACTGTGACGTCTGAACTGTGTAGTGCGCATGCCTCACCGCTTCGTCGGAGCTCGGGTGTCTTCGTGTTCCCACCTTTGGCCGGCCTTCCCTCCCTTCTTCCCCCCTCCTGCCTTAGCGCCTCGCTGACCTGTGCTCGTCACTCTTTCCCCAGCGCTTCGAGGAGTAGGTTGTGCCTCTCTCGCCATCACCTCAACGCCCGCCCGATCGTTTTGTTTGGTAAGTGTTTATTTTAGGGTCGTTCTTCCGTGTTACTGTTAGGTAATTCGCGTGTCTACCCTTTGTTGGTTTTGTGTTTAATATTTCTGTGTGTGTTTAGTTTTTGCTTACTTCCTCACCTTCCTATCTTTCTAATTGGCCGAGCGGACGTTGATGTGATGGGTGGGAATTGAGAGTCGAGGCATTAATTCATTTATTTAATCCGTAGTGTACTCCTTCAGGCGTTTTTGGTTAAGGCTTACGAGCCCTCATATGTTTGTTAAGGGCTTTGAGCCCATTTTGCTAGTGTTTCTATTGCAGTTTGTATAATTTGTATGCCATCAGTGGACACTGAGTTAAATACACATGTCGAAAACATGCCACGATTACGTTTGATTCTAGTAGATGTTGTCATTCCCACTTGCATTTAATGTGTGTGTTTGTCCGTGTATTTTTTGTGTTTCCCCTTGGAATTGTTGTGCTTATGCACACCCCGGGATTAGCCCGATTAGACCAGGTTTTCAGACGTAGTCTGATAGACACTGGTCTGGTTTATTTGTGCCTTGGAACGGGGCACAAATTTTTCTTTGGCACACAAAAATGTTTTTTTATATAACCCAAAAGAACACCCGTTTCATTTTTCTAATGTAGCTTTGTTAATGTGTATTTAAAAATAAATTTTCATGTATGTGCTATTAGTGGTTTTCTATTTAATGGTATTGAGCGTACAAAGGTGCAAAATAGCTTAAGTTTGTATTTCATGTTCACTGGAACTTCTTTTTGATGGATAAAGTTACTACTCCATTTCCATTCACAATGTATGAAATATTAGCTCTCATTTGCAATATGAATTAGCCAGATAGCATGAAAATTGTGGGCTTGATAGAAATTTAAATATACATGTGCAGTTCACCTGAGAGGAGCATTCACTCCAAAACTGAAATTTTTTAAAAATTTCTCCTTCATTAATTTTTCGTCTAACAAATCTAAAATTATTCATGTAACTTATCTAATAATCATGTATGAATGAAACATTTTTTTAAACAAAATCTGTGACATTGAAGCAGGACCACTTATTTAAATTAGGTGATCTAAAATGGAATGACCTTTAAGCAAAATATTAATTTACTACAAAAAAGTAATTAATGTAGCAATTAGTGGTCCGTTATTTTGGTTTCCCTGTCACACGAGACATAAATAACATCTCACAGGACCCTTTCAGCGCTGTCAGTATAGAGGAAGACAGTAAATTATGTTTATTAACAAATTATACTGTTGTGTTAGAAATGATTGAAATTACATACTCAGGCAGCTCTGAGGAACTGCGCTGTTGCCTAGGGCTTGGCTGTGCGGTGTGGCCATCAGAGGTGCACAGTTAATTAGTTGGGGCGCAATGGGCTTCAAGAGACAAAGAAGGGGGACATACGGTGTATATGTGGGGCTGATGCCAAATTTCTCTGCCATAGAGGGATTAGAGGTCACATGGGTGAATTAGTTTATTCTTCTACAAGCATGCGGGTTATTTGTTTATGGTTTGATGAGGAGAGTGCGAAAACACCTGTAAGTTTGTTGTTTGACAACACTGTAAGTTTAGCTGAAGAGTCGACGACATGTAGTTCAAAAAAGCAGTATGTTCAGATTGTCATATATTGTGAGTTAAGCAAGACAGTTATTTTAGGTGATTGTCACTTCACATGTACCAACTTTCTAACTACATTTCAGAATTAACATCAGGAAATCAGTGTGTGTGCTTACAACATTTATAGTTTAACTTTATTGTACGAGTGAAGATATTTTGGTGAGAGCTTATCAAGGTTTTTAGAGCTGGTGGGGGGTGACATGAGGTGAGTACGAAGAAGCCCCAGAATGAAGTGGCGAGGGGAACAAGAGACCCTGAGAAAACCCACTAAACAACGGCATCGTCCAGCACGGTTCCCACATGCGAAAATCAGGGACCAACCCCATCAGGACTAGCACAGATCACATTGGTGAAA
This sequence comes from Medauroidea extradentata, assembly GCA_003012365.1. NCBI lineage: Eukaryota > Metazoa > Arthropoda > Insecta > Phasmatodea > Phasmatidae > Medauroidea > Medauroidea extradentata. Next base: position 2,320 of record PNEQ01096778.1, on the reverse strand, counting down.
GGCGATTGGTCTGAGCAGCCCCTGTCTATGCAAACAAAACTGAAGTTAAGCTTCCGTTAAATAAGCGGTAGAATAATACCCTAATTGATAGCTTTAAAGTAACGGATATGATAAAGGAGTAATACAAAAATATAAAAACATGATTTCTTTCACAATGGTGCTATACTTTTTTTGTTTACTTTTAACTGCTTCGAAACATAAACACTTGTATTTTGTGACATTGGATATTAAGCTATCCTTATAATACAAAGCAGCGTAATTCATTAAATTTTTCTACTGACTGTCGTTGTAAACTTCAGTAAACATATTACTTCTTTCCACTCACAATCGATAACATTTCAATATACCAGTACTGCAGTTCTTGATACAATGCAGTAGAGCATATATTTTTAAGTTACAAAATGAACTTTCAAATTAAATTTTTTGTGAACAGAATTTGGTTTTTTAATTGATATGATATATTTATTTTCATTTCCACTTTTTATTGCTTTGTCTCCAGTTGAGGTAAACATTTATAAAGTTACATGTGTCGTACAATAGAAAAACTCTGATAACATAAAATACACAGATAGTTTTTAGTATTATTGGGTTTAATTGTTACAAAGGTCCCGATGAAGTATCACTGCTCGGAGCTCAGCAAGAGCTAGGGTTGCCACATGGACTATTTATACCCCAAACCTCTCTTTACAGGCAATTTCTTACATGTGCTTGAAACGAGTTGCAGGGAGTTGGGAACATTCATTTTTTTTTGTCAAACCTACATAATGCACAAGAAAAGGGTTCGTCTACGAAAATAAAATATACTTCATAATATGACGCTATAAGTTAAGGTACGCAAAAATATGAATTTTGTGCCTCCCAAAATGGCAAAAAATTGCTTTCTTAGACTGCAGTATCTGGGAATATACCAACCATAATCGAAAAACACACAAATAGAAGCACGAGTTGGACTTTTATCCTATACTTCCCACAAATAAAATTATATGGTCACCTCTCAAAGTTCCACAGGAAAATGAATACTAACAGAGCTCTGCACGCCAGTTGAGTGGCTTGCACATATAGGTTCAACTGTGTTACATATGCCAGCCGGCGACAACCTTGGCACTTTATTGATTTTGTGCCTCACACACACACACACACACACACACAAAGTCTATACGCAGAGATGCCTTACAGACAGTTTCCTTCCATATCCATTCCATGTTCTGCGAACATCCTATGTAATAATTTACAAAAAATACATAATGTTGCAAATTTACTGTCCTGGAGGTAGTAAAGCTCAATCGGGATGGAAGACTTGATAAACAGAATTATGATTATAGTAACTAATTTGTTTAAATCTTACTAAAATATTCTAAAGCAATATTTATTATTGTTATTATACATTGTGGTGGGCCAGAAGTTTTAATTTATTTGAAAATATTTGTGCAAAGCACACCAGCATTTTGCTCTCGGCCTAACACCAGCCGATAGAGCACCTCTTAAATCTAGGGTAAGTTCGTGGGTTCAAGCCCTAAAAAAATTGAAGAGGTGAAGTTCCAAGCCATTACATCACTTTTAATACCCAAATGAAGAGATTTACAGTTGCAAAGAAAATGTGCATAGCAGCCGAAAGATTGACCTAACACATTATGGCCGGGTTGATTTGAATGAGTTCTCGGGCACAGGAAGCAAAAAATAATAATAATAAAGTTCAATACAATTTGTCATCTCTACATGACAACCGCTGTTACTATGGTTTGCGGAACCACCAAAACTGTTGGAGAGAAATCACAAAAGGATAGTTAATTACGGCGATGCCTATCGCGATATTTCCACTTTACTCTCATAGTGTCGCTCACTTTCTTTACTCTCCTCAGCAAAACACATCCTATCAACACACTGACTGTAACAAGATTGGAGGAGGACTCTCTCTCGCCAGCCACCAAGATGGCGGACGTGAACTAGTCCCCTACTATCAAACATCCGAGAACTCTCAAATCACCAAGGCCAAAACAAACAAAATTACACTTTAAAACATGTGCAAACTAAAGTTACTCAAAAAAATTATATATCATTATATTTGTTAAACAAATATTTCACTTCAAATTAAGATATATATATATATATAATTAAATTCTTGCTGTCAGCGGAGTGATACATAACTTGGAAAACAGTCAGATTCAAAGTGCGTCACTGCAACCCCCCCCCCCCAAAAATTCCCACATTTCTAAGCCTTTGTTCACCCTCTCCCAGCGCAAGCTTGTCGCACCCCTAGTGTCTCAGTTGAGGCTGTAAACTACAAGTAAATCTTATGACGCAAATAACACTTCTGCCCGCA
>PNEQ01096777.1:0-48771 GCA_003012365.1 Medauroidea extradentata | reverse complement strand
ACCACGGTCTAAGAGGTAGAGGTCTTGACACTGCGTATGCTCTCCAGCAAGAGAAAGTGACCCCTTCATGTCGCCGAGCGCTAGTAGTAATTTGGTGGAAGATTTGTCTTGTTTACATCTCGCGTTTTAACATTTTTGCAATTATTTACATAAAATAATGTTAATAAGGTAAGCTGATATAGTATATACATGTTCCATGCCCACAAATGCATTGGCATGTGTGGAACTGTTTATAGAAATAGTCTGAAGAAATATGTTGTGTATTATTATTTTAGTGAACACATTCGCACAAAAACTATCATTTCGTGCCCTACAAAATTTTAGAATCGTTGCAATGTGCATCTAAAATATTTAAAAACTAAATTTTACTGTTGTAAAAAAATGTGTTCCAAAACAAATTTACGTTCCCATTTTTTTCTTCCGTATAATACTCGCAATTCCGGTAACAACTTCACATTTTAAGCTAAGCCAAATACAAAAACAAGTCAAATCTTCCACCAAATTACTACTAGCGCTCGGCGACAAGAAGGGAGTCACATTTTATTCCTCAGTGTCAAGACCTCTACCTTCATAGACCGTGCTGCAGACTAATAATAAGAATCAAATATTACAATAACGGGACTCTCATTGGCTCAGTAAAATACGGTGACAGTATCAGAATCCAAGCGGTATCCATTCAATTATACCGGTGGAAAATCTGTGGTAAAATTGAATTCGCTACTATGGCCTATCTTATCTTAGCATGTATATGGTTAGCTCACTTTAAATCTTAACAGGCTTAAGAAAAAATAATTAAGCAATGCTATAGGGCTTCTAAACAATATTTCTAGAGAGAGAGAGAGAGAATATGTGTGTGTATGTGTGTGGTGTTGAAAGTGACGTCCCGAATTAGCCTGAAGTATTTATTTTCCGGCAACTAGCACACTAACTGAACGCGAAATATTTTCGAGAAGAAGCATTTTTTTGTGTACTGCAACGTCTTTAAAGCATGTAGAAATGTCTGACCACCATAACATTCAATCAAAGAAGCTGACAACGAATGGCCGTCCCAGAGCCAATTTCGATACCTCCCCTTTACCCACTGGTCGTTTGGAGAACCAATAAAGTATTCTATGTATGGGCCTCGTCCAACCGAAAGAATTCAGTAGCTGTTTGAGTTCCAGAACATTCCAGCTGTAATGTTGAGCGCAACGTGAGTTGCAACCAATCAGATGAGGCTGCAGTCCTTAAGTCGAGACAGTCCTGACAATAGCCGCGAGAGCCTATACACATAAATACTGAATTTATATTAATACTAGCAGTCCCCCGCAACTTTGCTCGCGAGTATTATTCTTAACTTATAATACTTAATTTAATTGAAAAACCTCTTTGTACACAAGATTGATACTTCAGTCATAAAGTGTTAGAATGTCCAAGCGGCTAGTTGAACTATTTCTGCAGCAGGATAAGTATACGGCTATAGCTGTCCACGCGAAAAGCGGTCTTAAGTTTGTCCCTGCCACTAATAGTGACTTCTTCTGGTCCTTATTTATAGCTCTGCCAATTTGACGTTGTGGAGTGATTACAGGCACCTAAGGTAAGAGGTTAATCGAATGAAAAACATCTGATTTACCCTGTGCACAACCATTGGTGACGGTGCCCTCAATTATATATTTTCAAAATATTCACTTTAACTTTATTGGCATTACAAAGTTTCAGTGGATAAAGGTTTCGTGTAAACGTATATGGTGCCCCAACCTTGAGAGTATAGTGAGACTATACATGAGGAGTGCCTTTTCAAAAGGTGCTATTTCCATATTTAAAAAATAACATATAACAATATGTCAGCTGATGTTGTAGAGGAACTTACGTGGAAAGCAAACTGCAATTTACCCCTTATAAACGAGTACATGTTAATTGCACTAATTCGATCTGCTATGTAGTTTTTGTGTGTCAGAATTGAACGTTCGCATCCAGATTTTAACGGAATTCGAGCCTATAACCTCCCGAAATTTAGAACTGAGTAACAAACAACTGCGTCACGTAACGTCGAAATAAATCATGAAAATAAAATTTTATTTTAAAAATAAAATATCTATGTCCTGGGTTCATAGAGGTTGTACAACACCACGTCTCGATTGGTTACTGTAGAGTGAAACTCCTGTATAGGTTATTTCTCGCCGCTCGTTCCTGCTTTCCGGATCGTCTGCATTGAATGTTGACCAACTTAGTTTTATTGTTAATAAACACGTTTTCTTATAAAGTAAAGAAATCATATATATTTTAAAATACTTACGTAAGCATCACTCTGGCGCGAACAACACCTCAATATCGCCACTGGTTAGATAGATATCGTGGGTTGATGGAAAACTAATTTTGTGTTTTTTTCACCCTTTTAGGTGTCGAATTTTGAAATATTTTTAATTCAAATCTTAGACATTTGTATAAGTATCAAATTGAAGTGTAAATCACATCGCTAGCACGTTCAGTCGAATAAAAATCGATCATTCACGAAAAAAACACCCATCACCCATGCGCAGTACTGAAAATCGAATTTAAAAAAAACTTAAAACAGTTTTGAGATAATTTCTTTCAGTTGGGCGCGAGCTGTCGGTACACTAACAGATGCTAACGGCAAGTTACACCACACGAAAGGCTACACAGTGATTCGCAATGGCGGACATCATTCTTGATGTAACACAGCGAGCTGAATTTTACTACCAAATATAAAAACTAGAATTTCAATACTACCTTTCGTATTTGTCAGTTTGCATCATGCGACGATATGCGAGAGTGCTTGCTCTGCACTTCCCATACTGACGTCCCGCACAGCACAGCAGTATGCACGTGAGCGGGTGTTACCCGACTCTATGCAGGTGTGCGCATGAGAAAAAAAAATCAGAAAGTCACGTAGGCAGTGTCACATGACATTGCACCAAGTAGCTTCTCTCTTGACTTTAACCAGGTCAGACAACTACACTGCGCTCTTGTGTGCATGCTTACAGCTACCTACATTATAAAGTCGTGTTCTCTTAATGAAACCTAGTTGGAGAACTACTTCGATTTTAATTATATATAATGAATTCGATTCTTAAACCTATCCTATCAACCATCCAAGCTACTCGCCTATAAACAAAAACGATTATAGGCAAATTCAAAGACGAACGTAACAGTGTGTCTATGACTGAGTTTGTAGTACTGCGTGCGATGATGTATACCTACAGGTGATGTGAGAATGTTTGCAAAAAGGCTAAAGGGAAACCAGAAATGTGTGATCAAAAGGAAAATTACCTTCCAGGACTACATCAGGGCTCTGAACAGCTATATTCCAAGTGTAGCAATAAACTGCAGCTTATTTGGCTAGATGACAAACTATGCATGTGCTGAGATGGAGTAAATCCTCTACCGTATGGATACCCTGACTAAAAGTTAAGTCGTGTTCATTATTATATTTATATTAAATTTCTCAATGTAGCTTACTATTTCCCTAACAAATGTACTGAACGTTATTAATGTGATGAAACTTTTTCTCTCCCGACAGTGACTTACATCCTGGCTGCAGTGAAAAAGTTCGTACAATAAACTGAAACGACATTACCTGTTGAAGTCTAGTGACTAATGCAACACATACATTGCTAATGGACTGTAATGAAGAGAGGTGTGGTACACTACTAGCAGCTACTATAAGACTACTGCAGAAATCACGAGACTCCACCAAGACTACATTTCGAAACTGTTCAAGGCGCATTACCAACCAAGTAACTGTATAAATGTTAAGAAATTAAACAAAAAATGCGAAATAGACTTACAGAACAGGTACAGGGGGGAAAAATGTATACATTTTCAGAAGTCTAGAACATGTAAATCTGTAAAACCAAATCATTAAAAGATTACTTAAAAGTTATACACAGGTTTACAAAGTAATATAAGTCATCAGTGGGACAGCATGCAAACATCTGAGCAATCTTAGTGATAAAAATCTAACTGAAACGTGTGGAGAACTACAGTAGGCGACGATGGTGGGCAGCAATATGATAAAGACTGGGCTCAAGTAGCTACTTATACTCCGGTATATGCAAAACGAGAAGCTGGAACAGGTTGTGACATACCTGAAAATTATGGTGGCAGAGAGGGGGAAGTGCAAAGACAGTTCAAGGTCATGTGATGTTGGAAGAGAAGCTGTGACAGGTTCTGACGTGCTCAGCAGTAATGGTTGTGAAAAGGGGAAAGGAGGGGAAAGTGAGCTGGGACAGTTTCAAACACCTGTGGCAGAACTGGTGATGGAAGGGGCAAGGGAGGGAAGTAACCTGATACAGGTTGTGACATGTGCGCAAACAATGGTTGCAAAGAGGGGAAGTGCAATGACAGTTCAAGGTCATGTGATGCAGGAAGAGAAACTGGGACAGGTTCTGACACGTGTGCCAAGGTAGGGCAAGGGTAGGTGGGTAGAGGGGAGAGGGGAAGGTACTGTATAAAACTGAATGGTTATACAAAACTGTAGTCAGTTCCTTGCTGGATGTTGAAGAGGCCGAGTGCTGTCCGTCATATCTGGGAGCTGTGAAATTAAGTATCATAATTACTTACTGAATTTATCGGAAATCGATCGGGGATTGTTTGATGATATAGGAATATTGATTGATTAGTGTAATATTACAAAAAATTTTAATAAATTTCAATTGAGTGGATTGATCGATAATCGATCGGGTATTGTGCACAAGAAATTAAATAAATAACATCGATTAATTTTACATTTTTAGTTATTAAAAATATATGGGTTATGCATACACGTATACTGCATAGCATGTGAACCTTACATATAGTACAAGACTGTAATCAAATAATCAATAACTCGAATATCTATGGTGAAAAATGGAAACCTTCTATGTAAATTTTCAGCTTTTTTTAAAATGTTACTGCTCGAAAAATTTGACGAAGTAGGCTTGACATAGTGAACATAGTTAATAAAATTTAAACTAAATATGTTATATCAAGATTACAGCTGTGGATGTGATCCATACAAAATAAACATTTTTTTTTCTCTTTCCTGTGAAATTAAAAAAATTTGACATAGAAGGTTTTCATTCTTCACCATCGATATGGTGACGACAGCAGTACCCCTAGCAGACAACTCGGGAACAACAAAAACATGGTGGCATTAGCAATGTCTACAAGGTGGGGCGAAGCCTACCGAACATGACCGAAGATTGCCGAATGTTACCGATCATTGCCGAGCATACCCGATGTATTTTTTTACTCTATATAATTTTATATAAAATGTTTTTGTTTAAATTAATTTTATATGAATCTATTATTTATTAAATATCTACAGGGTTAGAATGGAATGCGAAATCGAAAAAATTTTGGAAGCCTTGGGTGAAACCTCCAAGATGGCGATAGAAAATAAGATGGCGAAATTTTGAAAATATTTTCATAATTTTTTGGAATTTTGGAAAATGATTTCATCCAAGATGACGGACGTAAACAATATGGCAGCCGGATACAATATGGCGGCCTAAAACAAGATGGCGATGGGGTGTCAGGTTACAGGGGTCAAAGGTCAAGGTCAATGTTCAAGGTCACAGGGACAAAGGTCAAGGTAAACCACACACCCACAGCCGCCAGCCGCTGTTCTCGAATCGGCTTTTTCATTCTATTGTTGTGTTGTCACTCTCATAGGTTCTTAAGACCTCGATGTTAAAGGGCCATGAAACCCTCTCCCTCTCCTAATTTTATTAATATTACCTGTACAGCGTACACTAATTGGATAAAAGAGATTTGTTACGTACGTCCGATATATGTTTATGGTGAGTAATGTATCGAGGAAATATTTAGAAAAAGGAAGTATGCAAATTTAAACAAGAGCAGTGTCGTCTCTTTAGTTTGCACATATGTAAACAAATCGCCAACCCTTACGGCTGTTTACACTGTAACCATAGCTACCGGACGGTCATTAACACCCTGTCCCGATAAAATATTCATCGGGTGGTTCTATTTTTTTATCGGCTCGCGCGTGGCGAGAGGTTGGCAGGCGTGTGCGGACGTGGGAACAAAGGGCACTCACTCGCCCCGCCCCTTAAACAAGCCACGCGCAGTGCTGCCAATCGATAACCCAGGCGGCCCCGTTCCCGCCATTCTGCTGTCGATCTCGCGACCAACCTGAGTCACAAGCGGATAGTTACGCTTGTCCCTCGTCATAATATCACTATCACATTGATAAAGGTACGGTGACAACAAAGTTCCTTCACTTGCATTTCTTATAGAAATGACAGTCCATTATCGTGTGTCTTACATGCACCCTCACATTACTGTCGCTCTTTTATGCACTTATTTTACGCACGGTGTGTGTTCTACGACACTCGCTTCCCAAAACCTTTTCAGGATAACTGTGGCATCTCGACCAAGACTGAAGACGTGGCTGTTAAGACTACTTTGCATTATTTATACCATTTAGTTTCGTATACGACACATCCTGCTAAATACCTGCACATATGTTGTAACGCTTTCCATAACAATCCGGTTATAAACGGTAACAAACCATTGTCCAAATACAAGTAGTAATACAAGCAAAAAAAAAACTACTTACTTAGCAGTAAGCGTTATACCTCAACGGAACTACGAATAAAAAATTGTAAGCATTTCAAGTTCAGTGAGCGAAACAGTGTTTTCTTCTAGAAGCTTCATAAATGATGTTTATACTTCCAACTTACACCCATGTCTAGTGCCGTTAATATTTTCGTGCATTAATGTACATCTAAAATATACGTACTTGGTATTACCGCATGTACTAACCGCGTAACCTCTTTCGTTTCTCAGATCCAAGTTACAGAAAATGAAACAAATAATTAGTACCTTTTAGTATAGTTCCGTGTTCTAAGGGTTGAAAACCCACGTTACTTTAAATTATAAAATGCATTTCCGTTTGTACATGGCTTTGCTCACACGCTAGTCTTGTAGCATGCCAGGTATGACAGCATAAATATTTTTTATTAAATAAGTAAAACATAGAAACTTATGCCAAGGCCCGTATACAAAGAGACTGTACGACATTACGTATCGATAATATTGAAAAATCTAACTACGTATAAATAATTGTTAGGTAGACAGTTTAGTTTTTCGGTTCGTCTTCTTGAAAGGATTACGAACTACGTTTTCCCCATGATAATTAATGTAATCATTTAAATAAAAATTGACTTTTAAGGTATTTACGTAAGCATCATTCCGAAGCAAACAACACGTGTATGACTTAATTGTTTAAATATAAATGGGCTAATTGAAAACTAACGTTTACCTTTTCACAACTTTAGACGTCAAATTTCGAAATATACTAAAACCACAGTTTTGACATTTGTTTATGTATCCATTTGAAACGAATGTCGTGAAAATAGCATGTTAGGTTTAAAATATATAAGGATGATATAACAACACTTTCTATCCCTGTAAAACACTTTTAAGGTTAAATTCAGAAAAATCCAGTAAGTAATTTACAGGAAACCTTGAAGCAAAGTGCAACTAAATTTCTGGGCGGGTTCAACATTTGAGCATTTGTAAAATAAAATGTCACGTCTATTCAGCATTTTAGAGTTAGAATTTTTAAAATTTCTTAAATAAATTTTCATATATTTTTTGAATGCCTTATTCAAGTGAACCCCACGATGATAGTCTGTCGGGTTAGAGCTACATGGATGATTCATTACAATGACTTTTTACCTATTTTATCTATTTACAATGTAAACAAATGTTTTTAAATCATTGTTTGAACAATTTTATTTTTGTGAAATTAAAATGTCTACACAGAATGCTATAACATATTCAATTACAGCGTTAACAACGTTTACACATACCGGACGTGTTTCGATAGACTGGGCGGCTGGTCTCAAATGATTGTTGTAGAAAATAATTTCTTTAGTACATTGAAAAAAATTGTGAGTATTGGAACCGCAATATTATTTTGAAGCAAATACAAATATTTTTGTTACCTCAATATTTTAGTGGTGACAAGGTGTTTTTGTGGTAAGCACAAAACATATCTAGGTGTCACAATACTAGCAAAATATTATGTAGTTGTCACAAAATACATTTTTAACCTCGTAGTTATTTATTATTGTAAGTAGTAAACCAAATAAAATGATGTATTTGTAAAGGATATAAACTGAACATGTGTGTATATTCAAGTGTCAAGATAGTAATGTATGATCAGCAACTATCATTTACAATTTTTCGGCTGAATCCTTTGTTTATATTATAGTTCTGTAAAGATTTTTCAATTCACAAACTTTGAATACGAACTGTTTCTACACATAATCTAAGCAGTATGGCTTGGCTAAGCTAACCTCACCAATTGTGTCTGATAAAAAACTTACAATACGAAACCGACACTCATAATACTTAGTTAAAGAGCGAGAATTATTCGCTGGCCGAACACGCATGCTTTGATAACGAATGGTTTGATTATTATGCCAGAATAATGAGAACTACCGGAGCTAACGTGAACAATTGCTACTAAGTCTCCTCTTTCGCCATTTTACAATTTAGTGCTACGTACTAAAATAAAGATCTTATTTATTACGTTATATTAGAAACTTAGTGCTGATTAATGTCAAATTCTGCTCCTGAATATAATAATGAAAGGGAATCTTTACATACTGGATTGAAGTGGTTAAGGCCCTTATTTTTAAAATTTTGTAGCAAATTAAATTTAACACTTCAATCTTCCATTACATTGAATGCACATGAGAAGAACATAAAATGAGTATTTAGAGAGTTTCATAAGTAATCAACACTTCAGCTTAGTTAAATTCCACTTATCAGAATGTTAAGGCCACCATAAATAGGGTAATGGGGTGTGACAGTCATCGATAAAAAAAACAGTTCAGTAGACATTTTCTTTAACGATGGCTCCAAAAAATTAGTAAAATATTATGGCAAACTCATTTTGTTTTATTTTTATAATAATCATTTTTAGCTGCCAACATTATTTTATAAAACTATGCACAATACATTTTTTCGTTTCCACAGCCAAGTATTTTGGCAAGTTTTTTAATAATTCTAAACTGATTACGCGAACTGATACAAACTTTTTGGCTTCATATTGACGTGATTATTTAAAAAAATCTGAGCTTGTCGCAGGATTTTTTTTTTTGCGAATATTACGTGTGTGGTCTTTCTTGTCGCGGAGTGTTTACATAAAACATTTTTAATTTCATAATCAGGCTAAATAAACCACTTTACTTAAACGCTTATTTCATTACTGATTTCTGTTTTGGATGAGACACTGTAGAATCTTAAATTTGGTGACTACCACATAATTCATGAATTTCAGGTAGTGAGTTGAATTTTATATCATTTCAATTTTATATCATAAATAAAACATTTATTGCGAACCAAACCTGGTGTGATTTAAAAACTGTAAATAATACACTTTTAAAAATATAAGTTTGTTTGTAGGAAAATGATGTATTAAGCACCGAGTGTGTTTCTATAAGATCGCTGATTAATTTCTGTGTTTGAATGTAGTCAGTCACACTTATTTGCAACGCACTTTAACACATTATGCAGAATCTGAGTGTTCAAAATTAAAACACAGTACAGCAATTATATGTGCTTAATTTGTCGTAATTGTATAGGTTAAAAAAGCTACATTAATATTTTCATAATTAGTTGCAGCACCACCGTCGTTCAGTCAACGCTGTCAAAAATTGTCAAATACAATACTATGTATGGCTAGCAAACGAAAAATTTGTAACGCAAAGGAAGTATATTGCAGGGATACGTAAAATTTCCACGCCATCTTTATACTCCAAACTCTCTTACATAACGCATTTACAGAACTTATTAGCTATATCGACAATAAATTACTATTCACGCTACTAGGCCAGTGATATTATCACGTTATTTGCTTGCCTATTTCAATTAACAACCTTTAACCAAACAAAGTCATGTTAAAAAATTAAAAATAAAAAATTTTAGTAAAAAGAGGAAAACCAAAATTGGTAAGATCCTAAATAATTATTACTTACTAGATGACCCGACAGACGTTGTCCTGTCTTAACGATGACTATTGAAATCGAATTGTTATAATTAATGTCCATAAATTAATCTCAAGGACAGTCGCTAAGTGTTTGTTTATTCTTAGTATATAAACAGTTTTGTTGGTATTCCGACACGGGAACAGGCGACATATAACTGGCCATGTGAAAAACATGGATTTTCAAGAAAACAAACACTTAGCGACTGCTCTTCAGATTTATTTATCGACATTAATTATAACAATTCGTTTTCAATAGTCATCGTTAAGACAGGACAACGTCTGTCGGGTCAGCTAGTTGTATATCATAAAGCATTAGAATAATAAACACACTTTTTTTATTAATTATAACAATTCGATTTTAATAGTCATCGTTAAGACAGGAAGCATGTAGACACAATTATGGAAAACAATGTTCGTATTTGTTTAGCATTTGACGAAATTATAGCATCCTCAAGGCGTAATGGCTCTGAACTAACCGTGGTGTACACTAAGAAATTCAGTTTTCTTTATATATTATTTGTCAATAAAATAACTCCGATCGAAGCATTTGTTTTAAACGATATTCAGATTTTTTACATCATCTTTGTCAAATGTTTATATTGTCCAAAGCGCTAAGGTTAAATTAGAAATACTATTATATGGTTTTTAAGTATTCTTAAATAAGTATTCTTAAATTTTCTAATTTTCCGCGAAATCTTTAATTTTTTTAAAATAAGAACTTTCTCCTGACAATAACAAACACAACAAAAAAAATAGTGAAATCGGTCCAGCCGTTCACGCGTGATGGCGTGACCAAGGGAAATAGGGATTAATTTATATATATATATATATATATATATATATATATATATATATGTGTGTGTGTGTGTGTGTGTGTGTGTGTGTGTGTGTGTGTGTGGATTAACAATTTAAAGTCACGAACGTGTACAACAATGTGAACAGTACATCACGCACAAAGCCGACCCGAGACGGTTACTTCTGTGTATATGTACCACATTTACGTGAAACAAGTGCCAGTCAGAAAAAAACACATAAAAATTACAATGTAACTTTATGTAATCCAGGGTTGACAATGGTTTCTCCTGAAGTGTGAGCAAATTATACAAAGATTTTCATTCAGTGTTCATATACAGGCCGAGGTACAGAAAAGGTTACATAGAAATAGCACACAAACTGTAAGTGATCATGTCCACAAATGTTTCAGATACATCTTTCAGTGTTCGAGAAGGCCGTCATACTGGGCCACCCTATTTTTTTATCGGTGGAGGCGCTGAAGCGACGTCAAGGTCAACTCCACTGTGTTAAATGGAACCATGTATATTTTATTCGATGACATTAGTACCGATTTGACGACTGTGGGTACTGTTTACAATCTTGCGACACCCCCAGTAAATTTCAAGTTTACAGTATAAATATTTACATAAAGTAATTTACCCTTCAAGCATTTTACTACAACATAAAACAAAAAAAAATTTGAAATTGCGTATAAGAAAAGAGTTAGGCCTACATATTAGTTCTACATACCACACAAAAGAATCTGTACCTATACTTTAGCTCAACACACATTATCTCAGATACATCTCTCTAAATACACAGAATTTAGTAGAACTTAGTGGTTTTGTAAATTTGTCTGCCACATTTTTACTTGACTCTACATAGTTGACCTTCAACAGTTGTTTATCAACAATGTCTGTCGGGAAGCGAAATTTGATGTCGATATGCTTGGAACGTCTAGGGTTCTTATAATTTTTTATCATATGGATTGCTCCCAGGTTGTCAACCATAAGAAAGCCCTCCACTTCTCTTGTTTCACCCAAAAACTCCGCCAGAAGTCCTTTCAAGTAAAGTAGGTCTGTGGCTGCCATACTGCATTATGTGTACTCAACCTCCGCAAGTTAACATACATTGGCCCAATAAAACATACATTTTTATTACAATTTCTGCTGAGTACTCAGTTTATAGTGAACAGCCTATATAAATTCTTGCCTAAAACAAACACGTATATTTTGTGGGTTTCATCCCAAAATATGTAATCAACAAACATAATTTTCCAAATTTAAAAATGTCAGATTTACTCACTTAGTGAGTGCTATGTATAAAATCTCGTAAGTTTTGAAAATAATGAATTTTAATGTTCTGAAAAAAAAAACACAATTCATACGATAAAAAAAATGATACTTTCAACTTTATAACCACTCACACTTTCCCTAATTTGGTACAGATACTATCACAGAGAGGAATTTCGCAATGGTTATTATTCCCCACTACAGTTGCCTGCTATTCTAATGACACACCTGCGACTGGATAAAGCACACGTAGTTTCGATTCTCGTTGAACTGCTATTGCCCTCATGACTGTAATCGTCCTGTGATAACGACTTGATGTTAATACATTAACGACTTCAAATTTAAAGTTCGCGGAGTTTAAATATGCAAAAATGTTGGTCACTTTTTTCAACAAATTCTGCTATAGATATAATATTTAAAATTTTCAATAAATCTGCGTTTTACATTACTGATTCCATTTGAACTGTCATCAATGAAAAAAAAAATTACAATACTGCCAGGAGTCACGAAGTCAGTTCGACAAAATATTGTGGTAGGGAATACGATTAAACAAATTTTTCTGAACATATGGTACATAAGTTTTTTTATTATTCTGAGTTAGAAGTTCAATATTTAGAAAAATTAACTCTGTTTTACTGTCATTCACGTAATCATCATCCTGAAGCGAAAATAAACTGAATATCTCGACGGGTTCGATATACATCGAAGGTTTATCTAAAACACATTTAAGGTCTTTTTCCCTTCTAAGAGGCTGCATTTTGAAAAACCCTTCAATCGCATTTTAGACTTCTTAACTGGTATCTCTTGGACGTGAAAAACACTACAATAGCCGTTGGGTTCAAGATATATAGAAGATTATTTAAAAACACATTTCATCGCTTTTCACCCGTTTTCACATCCTTACATGGGGATTCCGAAAATTCCTGAAATTGCTTTTCAGGTATTTGAGTAAGCATTAATCTTATACAAAAATCACTTCGCTATATGAAAATCAATAGGACTGAGATATATGGATGTGAATCGAAATCTTATTTTACCCTTTTTTACCTCTTTGGAGTCGAAATTGGAAAATATATTTTAATGGTATTTGGGATATTTACAAAAGCATCAACCTAAAGTAAAGAGTTCTTCGCTATCTCGATTGGTTCGATAGGTATGGAAGAATAATCGAAAACATATTTCAAGTTTTTTCACCCCCTTAATTAAATAATTTCGAAACGTCCTGTCATAATAATTTGTATACGTAACAAATTGAAAAAGAATCACGACGATAGCCATTTGTGTTCTAGTTATATGGACGACTTATAAAAAACACATTTTCCACTCTTTTGCTGCTTGAGGGTCGAATTTCAAAAAATCTTAACTGTACTTATTGGATATTTGCGTAAGTGCAACATTTAGAAGTGAAAACAAACTCTCTATCCGGAAGGATTCGATAAATACCGATAGTTAATTGGAATAACTTTTAAGGTATTTTCACCCCCTTCAATATTGAATTTCGCGGAATCCTGAGATTGGCTAATATGCATTTTTATGTGTGTCCTATTAAAGTAAAAATCCCGATGATAGGTCGTTGGGTTCGAGCTCTAACTACTTTTGTTCGGAAATACAATTCACTTCTTTCATCCCTTTAGAGGTCGAATTGAGAAAATATCCTTCTTAGTGCTTGTCTACGACCTTAGAGTAAACAGCACTAAAAATTTCACGATTCTAGGTCCAGTGGTTTGGGCTGCAGTTTGATATGTCAGACAGTCAATTTGTCAGGGTTCTGTTTTATATGTACAGGATGTCTCGTAAAATGGTTCCAATAAATACAGCGGGTGTAGTATGCATCAAAAGAAGACATATCGGTCGTAAAGGATATAGCCTATATCTACCGAGTTACGATGTACTACACCTATTGTCTATTAACACCATGTCACTGAACTACTCGTCACAACAGGTGCTCGCTGTGACCGCCATACATTGCAATGCAGTCCTCCACACTACGTCACATGGACTCACGCATTCTTTGGAACATCCCTGGTTGTTGCCGGATTGTGTCTCAGGCTTTCAACATACGTTCCCTTAGTGTATCGACATCATGTATGGGGGCTGCATACACCACGCTCATAACATGTCCCCACAGCCAAAAGTATAAAGGGTTAAGATAAAGGGAACGGGCTGGCCAATGTATTGGCATTCGTTACGTGCCAAAGAACTCGGTGTGCAAGATATGCTCCTCGTACCAACTAACACCATAACTTGGTAAATATTACGTTTATTACATATGTGTATAGGACCGATACGTCTTATTTTGGCGCATACTACAACCTCTGTAATTATTGGTACCTTTTTACGGGACAACACATACACACACCTCTTTCTCTCTCTCTCTCTCTCTCTCTCTCTATATATATATATATATATATATATATATATATATATATATATATATTTACACACACATTACGTTTCTTAAATAGGGGGACTTAATCCGCAATCGTATTCCTCACAAAAAAAAAATACGGCAAAACCGATGTTTTGCACTTTCACGTCAACTTAATATTTATTTATTTTATTTATTCGTCTTAATTTTAATGTATGGAGCAATGAACATCCAAGTACAACAATGTAAATCTGTATTCTTTCAAAGTATGAAAAGCTAATTAGCATAAAACAAAAATATTTTCAGCATTGCTTTACGCTATTGGGATCTTCAAACTAATAGAAAATGCCGCTTGATATTTTCCACCCTTATTAAAATAGCAGGGGTGGTTACTCTCTAAGCGCAGAAAACTATTTTACCGTCATGATATTCGAACCTTTGAAGATGGTTTATTGAGTAATGTTAACTGTCTAACAAAAAACGTGTTCTTGTTGCAACTATTCTAGGGCCCATCATTTTCTTTCAAATCACAAATGAAGATGCAGTGACAGATTCCCAGAAACAAATATTAAGCATGGTATCGTGAGTTAGAAGTGTTCTTTTTAAGTTGAATGTCTATGAACGAGAATGCAGTGCACGCAACAAAACGCAGTATTGCGTATCCCTTATGCGCTGTAGCTTGGGTGCAAAATACAGACTTAGAGCATTATGATGACATACAAACCAAAAATAATTTGAGTTTGGATACAAACCCACCCCATGAAATGGGATGGGTTGAAAACCCGTTTAACCATGATAGAGCAAACAACCAACATTTTGGTTTCTATTCTATAAATTTTAATCTATTGTACAAGTTGAACAAAAGCCGTCTTTGTGTTTTTACTAGAATGGGGTATTGTTTTTGAGAAATTAAAACAGTATGTTTTTGACAAACAATTATATTCTATAGATCACAAATATTATCATTAAAAACAATAACTTTAGGGTGAAAACATAGGACGAAATATTTGTTTACCATACATGAGAGATTGCCAATCCACAAAGTTGAATAAACGGATTGGTATTATCATTGGCGATTGGTATATTTTTTGGCGAATAATATATTTATGCAATTTTTTTATTTTTGTAAACTGTTCATACAAAATTATTTATAAAAATAACAGTGAAACGAGCGGTTGTTCTGTGACAGGGTTTTCACCGTCCTAAATATCTCGTATGGCTGTTTGGTTTAGGAGATGCTTGTACGCGTTCACGCGAGCGCACATAATCCTTTGATGTGGCTGAGCGGTTTGCTTACTTTGGACGGGGAAGCAGTGAACTGAACATCAAAGTATCGGTTGCACTCTGATCCCCGTCTCCAATGATGTATACGTGGTAGCGATGTTGGTTTGATGCTAGCCTAGAGCTGTTTCACGTAAACTTATTTCCTAACATATGGAATCTTTGTTGAATTTTAGCCTACTTTCCGAGGAAAAAAAAAAACAGGATTATGAGATCATTTTCTATCTGTGTGCCTGATTGTGTGTTCGTCCGTAAGTGTGTGTTTGTGTGTGTGTGTTCCCCTTCCTAAAAACATTTCAACCTTTGATTTGAATTATACCAAAATTATAGTACCGACTGACGTGACTTGACTTTTATTATATTGTACATATCATGTTCATATTTACAAAATTACAGTAATTTTCGCATTTCTTTTCTAATACGACATTTCTGAAAAAATAAAAATTTTTCACTAAGTCATCGAACTTTGATTCATATAACTAACCAATCCAATTAAATGATGTGTATTTTGTTTATATCGTGTTAATATTTACAACATGGCGGGCATTTGATCATTTCGCGTTCGCATGAGATATCTGAGGAACAATACTTGATAAATCTGAGGATTTTTTATTTCATCAAATTTGGTATAAGTAAAGGTAAATTCACTGATACGTATTTTTTTCATACAGTATTAGTATTTTTTTGAAATATCAGCTGAATGATAATGTTCTGATATCACGATCTAGCTAAGAAACCATTTTTAGAAAATATTTTTATTCAAACTTGGTGCCCCTATAATACTTAGTAAGGCAACTGTAATGTATTTCATTCATGCAGAATTCAAAATTTTAAAATTGCAGCATTTCGAATACTTAACATAATACGATATAACAAAGTAATAATTTTACAAAATGCCATCAAAGTTGGCAAACATTTACAGCATATTAAATCCACATGACTTTTAAGTATTATGTTGGTGAAGTATTTGAAATTCAAAATGAGAAAACTTTGTGACATTTCTTTCCCAGGCCCCAGCAATTCTTATTTCGGTTTTTCATGGTTTCCAAAATCGCGAATGCTGGGGAGGTTCTTTAACAAAGGGAATGGCCAGTTCCTCTCCCATCTCCCAGATCATGTCATTGTGTACAGTTGTGAGTAAAAAATGCCTTCTGATGACCTCGCTGTAAACGAGACCTACAGCCAACTCTCTCTCTCTCTCTCTCTCTCTCTCTCTCTCTCTCTCTCTGTGTGTGTGTATAAATATATATATATAAAGGGTGTAAAAACAATTAATAACCAGTAATTCCTAATGAGAAAGTAAGAAGATGACATTATATGAATAACTTTCTAGATAAGTAAATGTTAAGGAAGGTATGAGCGCTAGAAAATGTAATTTAAAAATAGTAATTTGTCAAAATATTAAAAACCAATAGGAATTAATTTACAATTCTGTACATTTTATTTGGTGTAATTGATATATTTAATCTATATAAAATTCAGACATGACCTATCATATAAAAATAACTAAGTAAACAACTAAAAACGTATTTGAATTATTTAAGAAACTATATGGATATCATTATGGTTAAAAAATTAATAGGCATTGTAAAAATGTAATAGTTTATAAAAATGGTGCAAAGCCAAATTCGTGGCCAAATTAACCGAGTAGCAACAAAGGCTTTTTTATTATTACATTTTATTTGGCTAGATTTTACAACATGCTATCAAATACTGCGTCACAGTTTGCATTATCCTGAGATCACGGAGCATGTACAAACTAAAATTCATTTGGCGGAAGAATCAGCTTTAGCCTACGTAAAGTGCGTTCAACTATTGTCACAGGAAAAGTTGTGTGCGTTTTTGTTATAAACGGTTCAGTATAGAAGCTTGCAACAAGAGGACCATTATTGTTACTTACGAAGACCTGCTCGAATAAGCAACATGCAATATACACAAAATATGATGACAAAGTAGTAGTGTTATGTAATATGGGGGTAGCCACCGTTATTGCTTTCATGAAATAGAAAGGTTTGAAGACTGAATTTGTTTACAGATTTAATATATCGATAACATTTAACACTACTTACAGAATTGTTATTTGACCTCTAACCGTTTTGGTATTTTGACCAAATATTATTTTGTAATAAAGTCAATTTTCAAGGGCTCAGACCTTCCTTGATATTCACTTACCATGAAAGTGTCCCATGTAATGTGTGATTCCATTTTCATTGGAGATTAGGCCATTAATTTCCTTACACATTGTACTACAAGCGCAGGCACACATACATAAACACACACACGTGTGTGTGTGTGTATATATATATATATATATATATATATATATATATATATATATATATATGCAGGATGTTTGTGAAATAGGGGGATAAACTTCGCATGCGTCTTCCTCTCGAAAAAAGAAGACGAAAACCTGTAAAACACTATCCACCTAAATGTAATATGAAGGGAGTTATGAGCCCCCAAATATCAAATTTGAAAACCGTATTTTCCAAAAATATCGGAAACTAATTGACATAACAACACAATATTTGCAGCATTGCTTAATGCTATTGGGATCTTCAAACCAGCAGCAAAGTCTGGTTGATACCTTCCTCCCTTATGAAAATAGCGGGGGTGGCTACCCTCTAATTGCATACAACTTTGTCAACGTCAGGATATATGAACAATTTAAGACGGTGTATTGTGTAATAAGACCTGTGTGACGAAAAATGTCCTCTTGTTGCAACTGTCTGGGACCTATCGTTTTCGTGTAAAACGCACACAAAGGTTCGGTTGCTGCTACAGAGGGCCAGGAAGGAACTGTTGGAAACGGAGGTACTGTATTGTTTGAGACGTACGACATAAGAGTGTGAATATGAGTGGACATTTCTGTAACAACAGTTGTATTATTGTTTACATATAATTTTGCAGAGTATTTCCTGTAACATTGTTATTATTCCGATACCTTGCATAAATGCCATTTACATATTGCGTCAATTTGTGATTCATTATGTTCGTACTTGTCTGAAAAATAATACACCACTTGACATAAACAAACAATATCTTCAGCATTGCTCATTGGGTCTTCAACCCTACCGCAATAGCTGGTTGATATCTACCAGCCTTACCACAATACGTAGTAGGGGTGACTACCCTCTAATGGCATAGAACGTTGTCACCATCGGGATTTTTGAACATTTGGCGATGATTTATTAAGAAATTAGGCAATTCATAAGACATACTACTACAACATTATCGTACAAGACCTCGTTTATTACTTGGCCTGCCCTCAGGGGGCACCTGCTGCAAGATATTACATCAATAACATGCACATGTTTGTCCTGGCCATTCTGGGACACCTTACATAGTCATTACTGTTTCATACAGCTCTGTTACGTGATGTAGACAAACATTACAATAAATGTTCAAAATGACCACCCCGTTCAACTACACATGCACGAACACGTCGCATCATGGATCTGCGAACACGGTCAAAAATGCCTGGTTGGCCACGAACCGTTTCACATGCCTCAAATACCCGGCGACGTGACGTCTCCGCATCGTCTATCGGAGCCAAATAGACAAGACTCTTGACATGGCCGCACAAATAAAAGTCTAACGGATTTAGATCCGGTGAACGTGGGGGCCATGCAATGGGTCCAGATCGGCCAATCCACCTGCGATCAAACGTTGCATCTAACACAGTGCGTACATTACGACTAAAATGTGCTGGAGCTCCGTCGTGCATGAACCACATCCTTCTGCGTACAAACACGGGCACATCCTCTAATAAGGGTGACAGAGCATTGATGAGGAAGTCCCTGTACACTTCACCTGTTAGACGAGGTGGCAATACATACGGCACCACCAGGCAATCAGCCACAATCCCAGCCCACACATTGATCCGACATTGCTGCTGATGTCGACTACACGTGGCCGCATGTGGATTTTCGGCTGCCCACCGATGAGTGTTGTGGAAGTTAGTGATGCCATCCCTCCCAAACGTTGCTTCATCTGTAAACATAATTGATGACACGAAGGCTGCCATCTGACTTTGGCGAATGAACCACTGGCAGAATGTCAGTCGCGCTGGATAGTCGACAGGCGCAAGGCCTTGCACGCGCTGGACATGGTACGGGTACAGGAGCTGTTGATGAAGTACCTCCAAACTGTTGTGTGGCCAACATGTAATGTTGCCCCGACGTTCCTGATGCTGGCACCTGCATCGGCGTCAATGTTGACGAGGATGCGCTCTTCTAATCGAGGGGTACGACGTGTCATGGGTCGCCCGCGATCACCTGTATTCGCATTCAATATTCCTGTCTCTGCAAGTCGGCGAAACAACGAAACAAAGGTTTTATGGGTTGGCTGTGCTCTGTTTGGATATTTAACGCCATACAACCGCTTTGCTAGTCTACCAAAACCGTTGGCACGACCGTACTTGAAAATCATGTCCGCTTGTTCACGATACAAATATACAGGCATTGTTGCAGTCTCCACAGAAAACGTTCTTTCAACGACGGTAACACAAACTTAAACCACCTTCGGTTGCACTACCGACAACAATGACTCAATACATGAGTCGACAGTTGGCGTGGTCACGTGTTTCACTGGACATGTGACTGACGTGAACCATGGTCTGTGTGTATAGAAGAATACGCATACAGGAGGCCTAGTTAAACGGGCCCTGGGCGCCATCTGTGGTTCCATATTGCTGCATTGCATTCATAAACAGCTTGGTGCATGTTATTGATGTAATGTCTTGCAGCAGGTGCCCCCTGAGGGCAGAGCAAGTAATTAACGAGGTCTTGTACGATAATGTTGTGGTAGTATGTCTTATGAATTGCCTAATTTCTTAATAAATCGTCTCCTAATGTTCAAATATCCCGATGGTAACAACGTTCTATGCCATTAGATGGTAACCACCCCTACTACGTATTGTGGTAAGGCTGGTAGATATCAACCAGCTATTGCGGTAGGGTTGAAGACCCCATGAGCAATGCTGAAGATATTGTTCGTTTATGTCAAGTGGTGTATAATTTTTCAGACAAGTACGAGCATAATGAATCACAAATTGACGCAGTATGTAAATGGCATTTATGCAAGGTATCGAAATAATAACAATGTTACAGGAAAAACTCTGCAAAATTATATGTGAACAATAATACAACTGTTAGTTACAGAAATGTCCACTCATGTTCACACTCTTATGTCGTACGTCTCAAACAATACAGTACCTCCGTTTCCAACAGTTCCTTCCTGGCCCTCTGTAGCAGCAACCGAACCTTTGTGTGCGTTTTACACGAAAACGATAGTTCCTAGACACTTGCAACAAGAGAACATTTTTCGTCACACAGGTCTTATTACACAATATACCGTCTTAAATTGTTCACATATCCTGACGTTGACAAAGTTGTATGCAATTAGAGGATAGCCACCCCCGCTATTTCCATAAGGGAGGAAGGTATCAACCAGACTTTGCTGCTGGTTTGAAGATCCCAATAGCATTAAGGAACGCTGAAAATATTGTATTGTTATGTCAATTAGTTTCCGATATTTTGGGAAAATATGGTTTACAAATTTGATATTTGGGGGCTCATAACTCCCTTCATATTACATTTAGGGTTTATAGTGCTTAACAAGTTTTCTTCTTCTTTTTTCGAGAGGAACACGCATGCGAAGTTTGTCCCCCTATTTAAGAAACATCATGTATATATACACATATTATTAACATTACTTGAGTGCTTCAGATACGTTAGGCAATAATTTTATTTTGTTCAAGGCCTATTCAATTATTTTTGCAAACTGTTGTCGGTGTTGAACTGTATTCGTTCACACGATATATCTTACTAATTATTTTCAAAATTTATTACTATTCAATGTGAAGTACTTTGTATGGACACTTAACGTTTGTGCATTTTCATAAATACTATTTCTCATAATATGAAAGTGGTGCCTATTTCATAATTTCGTGATCATGTGGTAAGTTTAAGTGTGCCTTTTTTTTCTAATTTTATAACACGCCGTACACGTATCGTACTGAGCAAGGTCTTGTGGCCCTAATTTTTCTGTAAAGTGGTGATTTTCAAAACTTTGGCTATTTGAAAAGGTTTGGCGTTATTTTATAATCTCTGAACACAACTTGTCAAATTCATAGAAATTTTTATATGTTTCGTTTATCTCGCAAACTTTTATTTCAGCTGGGTTTATTTACTTAAGATCGGCCATTTTAGAAGGTAGTTAGACATAAATTAATAAATATTTTCTGAAATTCCTTTTCTTTATATTGTTTAGGCTCCACCGTACCTATTGAAACGAGTACTATCATTATGACAGGTCATCATCTAAACTTTGATTTAAGTACTTTATATTTTTTCTGTTCCACAATTTTAGATTACGCATATAATATTATTTTATTATATTATTTTTCCAACTGTACGTAAATGATAAGTACTTATCGGTTTAATTTGTACCACATTGTGAAATTTAGGCTCCTAAGTTATACTGATGGTTTTCTGTTCTCTCATCTTAGTATATTCAGTTTCCCTAGTGCTCGTGTTAAAGGAACGTCATGTTTGCTTGGCAAATGGTTAGGAATGGAGATCCTAAATTCTAGTTCAGTCTACACATTGCATAACGTTACATAGTTAAATTTACAATATTTTGGCTAAAGTTAATAATGATTATTTGCAAAGAAACTAATTGTCGTTAATCAATGAACATGTAATGAAAACATTTCAGTGGCATGTGGTACTAACGTATGATCGGTTTTGTGCTTAAATACTCGTTAACATTTACTGAATAATTCTTAAAATAATTTAATTGTCGTTATTTTCGTTTTTTACAATCTATTGCATGAAAAATATGACTTTCAAAATTAACTTGATCTATAAATATGTTTAAAGTAACTTGTTCTAGAAATATTTTTCAGTAAAATGAGTATAAATTGATACGATAAAGAAACATTCACCTCAATGTATAAGAGTTAACTACAACCTTCATATTTTATAGGTCAAATAACGTCGCGTAATTATTTTGATATTGAGTCATACCTACAAGCAGTAGGTTGGCGTTACTGATTAATCCTTTTCGTGATCTACAGCAACAGCTAACCACGTAGGTTGCTTAACATAGAAAGTGAAGCTTCACTAAGCATTTTAATAATCCAAACTCTTTTCATTTCATTAAGTATATACATAACCGCATTTATTTGCAAATGTTCAATTTTTGGTTTTTTAATGGGTATGCTACTTGTCGATTCGAATATGCTACTATGGAAGGGATCACTAAAATTATACTTCTTTCTTTGTAAAAACGTGTAAGAAAAAATACAACCTGGTAATTCACTGTATCTTATAATACTGTACTAGTACTCGTAGTACTTAGAATTAGTGATTTTCAAGACCTTTCTTGCTTTCAAATCACGCCGTCTTGATCCAAAGGATTAATCTCTTCGTTTGTAGTACAA
Source organism: Medauroidea extradentata (assembly GCA_003012365.1). NCBI lineage: Eukaryota > Metazoa > Arthropoda > Insecta > Phasmatodea > Phasmatidae > Medauroidea > Medauroidea extradentata. Next base: position 25,600 of record PNEQ01096777.1, on the reverse strand, counting down.
TGTGCACCAATGTTTTACTCTTCTATCCCTTAGTTATGCTGTTCATTAAGCAGAGAGATAATGTTGGGTAACTTGTAGCATGAATTAATTATTGGCTCACACATCTCCTTTTCTGTGTATACACGATCACATAGTCTATTCGGACGTTTAATACTGCAGAACTTTCTATCACACGGTAGGAATGACTGTCCTTAAATTAGAAAATGGGATGCTTAGTCTAACTATTAATTTCATGATTTTTATTCTCTCCTGGATACTTAGGGTAAACAAATATAGTTCTTTGACTGAAGAAAGGGTAGTCCTGGTTAATGCATTCCCATAACTTTGAGGCAAAACAATTAGTCCTTCGTGTAGACTTCTTCATTACAGTAGACGAAGAATAGTGCCGGGCCCCTTTGTACAGTGTAGGCATATAAAATGGGGGGGGGGAGTGTTACACACTGTTAATAAATTTTCAGATTTTTAGCCATAATTTTTATTTCAATTGTATAGTCAAACAGTTTTCTTCAACAAAGCACAGGACATATTCTTGGTAAACTGCTTGGCAAAAATAATGGAATATTTCATTAATTTTTCATGAAGAATCATTTGAAGAGAATTATAGGCTAACTTTCAAGAATTATCTGGCAATTATTCTGAATGACAAATTAATGAAAGGTTCTATTACAATTTATGATAAGCAGTTTACCATGAATACATCGAACGATTTGTCTCAGAGAAAATTTTGATAATTCAATTTGAATAAATGTTTCGACTGAAAAACCGAAAATGCAATAAAATTGTCTAACACTCACGCTTAAGTTGACTTATGCGAAAAATATGTTCTGCAGTAGGATTTTACGAAATCTATAAGTCTGCACATAGAACATTAATTCTAATACATAATTAGAAGATTCTAATAGCTGCTCTGAATCTTAAGCAGGGTGCATAGTTAATAAATTATCACAATTTCAGGATGACTTGTTTATTTTAATTTCTCGAAGAATAATATACCTTCGACAGTAAAACTTTTTTGAAGCATACACAAACACGTATCTTAGTTACTATATGCAAAGTTTTGATACCGGAATATCAGTGCGGTAACAAAAAAAAAATTGGGATTTCAGCAAAATATTTTAACATAGTTCCATTTGTTTGTAATACACATTCCTCTATTAAACAAACAATTCACTTATAGTAACCAAGATGCAGCCTTTGTGAATACATATGTGTATTAAAATTCTTAAGTAACAAATTTTTAGTGAGAAAACCGACGAAAAGCGGAGCGTGTTTTCGTAATTTCTGCCCTTTTTCTCGTGTACACTCACAGATACTCCCGCTCTGGTCAATTCCACCCCTTGGTTTCCACCCTCAGTGTGCCTTCTCAGACGAGAACACGCCCAACTGTCACTCAAAGTGTGCGTCTATCGGCCGCTTGCCCAAGTCTCGTTTATGCAGCGACGCTCTTTAAATGAAGGTACAAATTGTTTGTGATAAAGTAAACTCATTATCATCTTAGTTGCAGAAAACTGTTTTGCTTTTACAATATCATAAAGTGATTAGTTATTAATCTACATTGCATGTTTTCAACTCACGAATGTAGGTAATTGTCGCTCAGTTGTTTCTCCAATCGTAGACTAAAGTTTCGTTAAATTTACTATTGGGAAAATCAATATTCGACAATGGTGTATGAGTTCATGTAATTCTGTACATGTTTGTAAAAATATCAGTATAGAGCTATGAGCAACTGTAAGATGTTTTATGTGAAATTAAGTGAAGAGATATAGGTCAACACTCAACATCTAGGTATTTAACGCCGGTGAGGGGATGTATATTGCTATTATTTTATTGGGAATTTAGCGAAGTGTCTATGAATCGTATCCAAATAATATCCGTTTTTCTTAAATGATTTTAAGTACATTCTACGATTGTAGTTTTGTGGGATTCTTTCTATAAGTAATTTGCAAATACGTCTTTCTCTTTTATGTGATACGTCGCGTTCAGAATAAAGCCTCATCACAAACCTAAAACTTTCTGGCCTTGAGAACATGTTACGTAAATATCATCTACTTTTTTACAAAATTTTCTTTCTTCGTTCTGTGGCGTTTTACTTCTCTAATTTATATTAATATCCGTATATCAGGATCATGCATTTACTATGTCTTCATTGGTACATTACCTCAAATATTGCAGCTCTGTCGATCTAATCAAAATTGTCGAAGCATTCTGGGATACCTAATAAAAGAAGCATACGATATGAAAACCAACTTTTTAGCTTAATTAGGTAAAACTTTTAAAATATTAAATCAGAAAAAGTTATGGCACCAAATATTTTATGAATTAATAAGCAATATTCTATAAAACATCAATGTTTCGTTAATGTTAAAATTTTCAACAACGGTAATTTAAAACTAAACACTTTTTTGTGTAATAACAAGAATCTGTGTAAACAAAACACATCGTTACATTAACCTCTATACAGATGAAATAGTCCTGCATGGCTGTTTTGCGACCGTGGCTTATGATTTGTTTGTCCGCAACTGTGTTTTTTATACCTTTTCCTTGATAAATAATGTGTCACATAAGCTTTACGTGTGGCATTTACATATGTGTTATACTCATATTAAGTCTACGGTTACTTGGTATTTTACACACAACATTACACTTGCCACTAATGTTTTCATATTACCAAACTTCGTGTTACTCAACTTTCATTAATAATAGTGTACTATTAAAATCTTCTGTAACATGCAACCAATTATATAGTGTTGAAATACGCCAAAGTCCAGGACATATGTTTTACTTCCTGAATGGAGTAAAAAATTCCTAGTTTTTTGATATAGTATTTTACCAGTGCGTTTGTGGAAGATTTATCATTCAAATTATATACCTTAATTTTTTTTATGCAACAATAAATTACTCAAATAGGCCTAATTTGATGGGTCATATCTCTCACTACAATAAGTAGCTCAGAAATAAGTTAACCTTGAAACATTTACCGAAATAAAAATGCTGTTAAGATATGTTACACTTCAAAACTTAATGTGTGTCTAACGTTTGGTTAATATTACCTAACGAATAATCATGCAGCATGCTGCAAATGAACGATAACCAATGGCCATGAACTGAGTAGCTGTGCTTCGTAGGAGACGGAATAGGTAGCTTTTAGCTTCCAGCGTTTCAGAGTGTGTTGAAAAGTTTATAGTGTAGCGATAGCTGATTGGTGACAATTTGTAATGTTAACTTCGTACAGACAGCATATGTTGCAGGAATTGCAGGAGAAAATCGCTCGTGACCACTCCTGCCTGAAAGAAAATGTGTCCGGTTGTAACAGATCACTACGCACTAACAGCTATATGTGTACATATACTAAGTTATGCGAGGCATGGGAACTACTTGTCTACACTATAGCTGCATGAAGATCAGTACACAAGATTTAAAGCTTGTTGAAATAATTCACGTACCCTCCGCAGTCTATCTCACCACCGAGATCATAAGTGGTGAATGGAAAAAGGGGCACACAAGCCTATATGTATTTTTGTTACAATGGTGCTGATAGCGAAGAAGAAAAAAAAAAAAAAGAAAACAAGAAACTATTAACAGTGAAAATGCAACGTGCAAGAGGCGAAGGATATGTTTCGTGTAGTGGTAAACCTATTGAAGATACTTTAGTTCTAAAGAGTTATGTCAGCAAGTGTTGTGATAAAATTTATTTTGACTAACAAGAAAAATTGTTTTCTTTATCTTATTATGACAGAGGAAAACCACTACAAGATTATTTTCCAGCCCAATTCATGAAAAAAGCAACAAAAAATAAATGTTAGATAAATGATGAACCAAAAAAGTCTTGAGAATATGTCCGGACTTACAGCACTGTGGTAAATGGAAAAAGATTACAGGTTGGTCGGGAATTTACTCAAAAATGGTTTCGAGTTTGAACAAAAATACTAATAATTATTGAGAAAAAAATACTGCATAACTTTAGCTTCGTTGAAAGAATGGGATCACATGCTCATAAGCCACACAAGTTACATGGCAATGCCACCGGTTTAATGGGGGAACAACTTGAAAGTATTCCTCGCCAAGAGTCTCATTACAGTGCTCATAAAAAAACTCAATTACTTACACAGTACCAACCCAACCATTTAAGATTTAGATGAAATATTTCTTTATTGTTTCATTGAAAAACTGGAACCAAATTAAAAATGAGCTGTAAGACATACTAAGAATATTTCAAAACTAAATTTTGTTGTGGTTTTTGAAAAACAAAATCCTATGTATGTGAATTTTGTGTGCACTGTACTAAAAAGTTAAAAGTGAATCATCATACCCATACCATACATTAATCATAGTGCACAGACGTAAGTATGCTAGAATAAATGGAATTATAGATGACTATCTAAAAAGGGCAGGGAGAGACGTAACTTTATTAGAGTTAGAATATAATTATGCACAAAAACATTGCTATTCCTAAACTTAATGTGAACACTCAGTTTTACCAACTCCTTTTATAGCTGTCTAGTTTAATGAATATGTTCTTTAATGAAAACAGTTCATATTTTTATGGTTTTCTGGAAAGTGATGGCAAGAATAATGCTAATTCTGTTGTGTAATTTTACCTCGTGAAGAAAATGCAAGTTTGTAAAAATATCAAGACCATGGTTTTCTTTTAAAATGCCATTGCGGGGGGTGGGGTGTGTAAGGGAGGAATAAAAATACTATTATTATAAAATATTCATTAAGATTTGCTAAAGAATTTCATGTAAATATTATTATATTGTTTTCTGTCAGAGGTCACTCGTTTTGTCACCGTAACATAAACGTTGGTTTAGTTGTGAAGAAAAATACAAAGATGTAATTGGGACAGCTAAACCTTACTGAAGTACTATGTTTTGTGTTGACAAGAACCTGCCCCTTTTAAAGTGATAGTTAGAGACGGGAAAAATTCGCGGCTTCACTGAACTCGAAGATAGCCTTCAAGAATATGTGTGTACTCAAGCTGTCAGCAGCTGTCCGTTGGCTGCTTGCTGACACAGTATAGGTGATTCGGGATAAAGTGAGCACTCAAAAAAGCCCTGATTAATTTCTATTTTCTGCCAGTTTGTATCTTTCCGCGGTATGTAAACGTAAACATTGCCACGTGCTTTAATTTACATAGGCTTGTACAATGTTTACATCTACATTACACTGGGCTGAAAATGTTATCAACAATATCTACTCGTTAAATACACTGGTATTGAATAAAATATATAACCAATAGTAATCTTAGCTATAAATACCTGCGAGTTAACGTATTTTAATACTGGTTTCTGTGCATCGACTCTAATTTATACGACCCGCACTATTGCCGTTACGAATCTTGTAAATATGTACACATGAAAATGGAATTTATAACTCAAAACCGCCACAAAAAAAAACACGCCATAATGACACACACAATTTAAGAATTCAAACCTGTTCAGTTATACTGCCATGAACAACGACGCACTCAACAAAAACAACGTGTTTTCTTAGTGTATAAAACAAAAAAATATTGCTGTTTCTAAATCAAGATACTCATGTTGGCGATCGTAACACATAACAACTTACATATTACCAATGAGGAAACAGTCACTTCTAATACTTTTGAATGTGTTTTATCAGAAACCCATATTTATTGCACATTGACAAACACAACAACGCTCTCATCTAGTACCGTCCGGTACCGTCATTGAACGCTTCCAAGCTAAGTGGCGGAAACCTAACTCTGATGCCTCCTGTCGGTGAAATAATTAACTACGTAGTGCGCATAGCGCTAGACGCCTTCCGCTAACGACTGTTGCATTTGAACGGCCCGGATTAAATCACTTTCTACTGGCGCCGTTTAAGTAAACTTATACAGGCAGTAAGTATGTCACTATTATCATAAATAAATATTTTAAAGTATATTAAATACAGAGAGGTCGATTCCATTTGATGTTCTTTCAGTAATGTTGTATTTAAATATAAAATACACGGAACTACGTGCGATAATTCGCTGCCAACTGTATAAGCAGTAATGTAACTGCTGTCAATGATGAATTATATGCAGCAACGCCTAGTGATTTTTTTCAAATGTTAAATCTTTAGTGTTCACTTTATTCCGAATGACCTATAAAATGGGCCCGGATTTAGTTACATTGTTATTATTGGCTCATAGACTTCAAGGAGGTGTCAAATAAGTCAACGACCAATCGTGAAAGTAGCACGAACCTAAAGTTGCTGCAACTCTAGCTTGTGTCTGATAGAAAACGCGAATTTTTCAGGTCTCTATGGATAGTGAATAAGTAAATACTGAAGGAGTTGGGGAAATCTTTGTAACATTTCTTTTGTAAAAAACCAACGTCTCTAACCAAAACATTTGCTCCTACGAATTTCCTAAATCAAAGAATGCTTTTGATTTCCCAAATTTACTGTGAAGTTTATAAGTAATGTTTTCAGATTTTGGAAGGGGAATTTTTAAAATGTAGGAAATATTCCAGTTGATGTTACTCCATTAAAAAAATATATCAGACGTTCCTAGCTTGTATGAATTTTTGCTCCCGAGATGATTCAGACTGGACAGAGGACGAGATGAATGTTTAAGAACTATCTTGCGGATGATTTACATTTTTTTTTAACACTCGCCAAATAAGATATGCATTTTTGTTAAATTTTCAGATTTTAGTGGCTCAGGTATAAGAAATAGATATGCTTAGAATATTATTTTGTACATGTTTATGTTAAATAAAATTGACACATTTAAAAAAAAAAATTTTAAAAATCAGTTAAACATTACACTAACTGCAGTTCAAAAAAATATTTTTAACACAAATGAATAATATTGCACCGTTCCTTAAAATAATTGTCTGTGAAAAAGTTACACAAACAAAACATTGTTTTACAGTATCTAAATGAATATTTGTATATTTGTTAACTTTAAATTTGGTCCTTCCACAATGACAATAAACAAAATTATATTTTTAAAGGGCAATATTAAACGATCTTCAATAAATGTATTGAGAGGTTGGAAGATTAAATGTTTTAAGTCGGTTATCTCAGAAGGTTGTTTTTAATAAGTACCTTTTTTTCGTAAACCGCCTGCATTACTCAAGTTAACTGGGCCATAACGTAAAAAAAAAAACCTCTCGTGGTGTAATTTCGCAACAGATATGAACATTAGCGTAAATCCTTCAAATACTTTAAATTAGTTCAATGTTAAATGCATTATTTTCTCACCCTCGATCAGAACAATAAAAAGGACGCACACATTATAGTATTGCCACGTGCGTTTACATCATTAGTGACATTTTAATTTACTTTGACGAAAACTATTTCATAGATAGCAAATTTAACTGCTAAATTGTTTTATGCACTTTTGTAATCTAAAAATTTAGATATATATATAATTAATATAAAATTAATTATTAACATTTGTAAGTGGCGTAATTTAATAAATAAATATTTTTTTCCAGCTATCGGTATTTGTGTGAGAGATGACATGTTGACGGACGTGTGCGGAGGAAGTGATCGTGGGTGACGGAAGTGACACTGTACTAGTGTGGACAGACATGTGTACTCCCACATGCAACCAGGAGAGCAGCGAGGCGGAACGCTTGAGTGAGTACTCCAGTCAACAATTAATATTCTAACTGCAATCATCTCGTTACGGTTAAGTACATCCGTAGTAGTTTATAAGTTGTGGGGCATACTGTACTGTGGAAAACCATAGTTTGCCATAAGGGGGAGTGTTAGACTATTGTACTGCATTTTCAGTTTTTATGGCGTAACGTTTGTTCAAATTGTATTATAAAAATTTTCTCTTCACCAAAGCGTACTGTATATTCTTGGTAAGCTTCTTGACGTAAATAATAATGGAATATTTCACTAATATATCACACAGAATCATTGCAAGAGAATTCTTGAAAGTAACGTATAATCTCTTGCAATGATTCTGCACGACAATTTAATGAAAGACTCCATTACTGCTTACGTCTGGCAGTTTACCAAGAACATATCATACGCTTAGTCGAAGAGATTATTTTTATAATACAATTTGAATCAATGTTATAGCGAGGGACCTGAAAATTTCGTGTTTTCTTTTAGCCCTAAGCTAGACTTCCACTAACTGTCAGTTCGTGCCACTTTCGCGATTGGTCCGTGACTTATTACACACTTGCTGGAAGTCGCTTAGCCAATAGTACAGAAGCAATTAAATGTAGGCCCATACTACTGCGTCATCAAACACCCAGTGAGCAGATGTCTTCTTGAATACACACATGTTCTTGAAGGCTAGCCTACGCGTCAGAGAACCCACGAATTTTTCCCGTCTCTAGTTATAGCTCAAAAACTGAAAATACAATATAATTGTGTAATACTCCCCTTAAATGGAATTGGTGAATGGAAAATCAGAAAAAAATTATGAAACTGTATACGGTACCTTTAGAGTGGTTACCTGCATAAAGTTACGTGTCTTGACAACAATATTGGCAACTGCATTTATGAGGAGTATATGTATATGAGGACTTTTAGAAGTTAAGCGCACTCGAAGCTCGTTCGTGAGCACGTGTTTTATTTAATGAGGGAGGGAATGTATATAATAGCTTTACTTAATGTCTTGAATTACTTATATTACTGATTTGACCAACCAGTACTACAGTCCCTAAAATTGACTGCGAACTCATTTAGTTTATTTTGAAGTTAAATAAATTTATAAGATTTGAAGAACGTACGTAGTGTTTAAGAATTTCGTATCGTACCTACCTAACGTCACACATGATTGACATGCCATTTCGTTTTCGCAATGCTGAAGGCGAACAGGAATGATAGAACACGACACAATAAACACGTGAGTACATGACTTGTATTTGCGATGGTATCTGGCAAGTAAAGTCAACTATTTTTTATATTTATAAAGTTAATATAAATTTGTAAAAACGTTTCTATGGGGGAGTTCAAAATAAACGGAATAAGATTTTCAAAAAATTAATAAGTATGCATTCCAGCCACATATTTTGTAACTGTTTTATCGTAATTTCATTTATATTTTATTACTTTCTACATATTGATAGGCCTATGACTATTAACCATCGGGGGTTTGTTTTCCATCAAGTTTAGTAATTTTTTTAATAAGTTGATTAGCTAACAGCTTCTTTCCCAAACTCTAGGTTCTCAAATCATATTAAAATATAGTGTTATGTCAGGGGAGTACGCTGTTTCATCGTAGCGACCTATTTTTTTTATTCCTATTTTGTTCGTTATTCGCCACTTGGTTAAGAATTAAACTTATACTCTTTAAAGTCTCGCATGCGAGACTGCTAGCAATAGTTCACCTTAAACTGTTATAATGAATAAATATACGTATAATTTCAATTTTTTTCTGGTGGAATTCAATTACAAGAGGTTAAGTGACGATTTACCTTGAATTAAATCCAGCATATGGTAAGAATTATGCGTTGTTAAAGGCGTTGGACCCGTAAAAATTCAAAATTTTATATTTGTGCCAAACACTGTTCAACTTTTGCACATCAGATAACACGTCATTTCCCCAAATAAAAAAAATTAAGTCGCATAGTTTTTGCATAATCACTGATCAAAGTTTCAAAATGGCCATTGCGGTGTAGCCAAAATCAAAAAAAGTAAGTAACGAATAAATTCCAAATTACAGGAACTGATAGTGTATCAATGCATTTTACGACATGGTTGACAAAAGTTAGTTTTGAAAATTTCAGTAGTAGCCAAAAGTCAAAGTTATGCAAAAATTTACTAATTTCCATCAATTTTTTAAAAATACAAAAAGCTATCGCTTTGTGTTCACAAAAGTGTCTTGAAGTAGCCCACATCATTAAGAATCAATATGAATTATCTTGTTTCTGCAAGTCAATTATTTTTTATTATTTTGGCTACACCGCAACTGCCATTTTGTGACTTTGATAGGTCATACTGCTAAAACTGTGGGACCTAATTTTTTTTTATTTGGGGAAATGACATGTTATCTGATGTGTAAAAGTTGAACAGTGTTTGGCACAAATATAAAGTTTTGAATTTTTACGGGTCCAACGTCCTTAAATATTTTTGAATTCGTAATTTCCTATAGTCAACTGAGGTAAGATAAATAACTTATTTATGTTTGTTAACGTATTCTTCGACCATTAAGCGAAATATTACAATATGTCCGTTTTCAACGACAGATGCTTGTTATGTCTGTGAAAGATTCTTTGATGTCAACTCAATCCCACCTCTGTGTTTGCCAGTTAAAGGTTTCCCCATTAACAATCAACTGCCTGCGCTTTACTACTGCTAGAAGCTTACATCGAACTGCTCTGAACTGTGTAGGCTATCGACTTGCTTGTTGGCTGGACCCCCGATGCGGAGAGCATCGAAATTATTGATAATTTAAAATTTTCTATAAGATTACAATTATTTATTTTATTTTGAGACAGTGATTTCCCCAAGCCAGGTAGATACCTAAGAAAACATATCTGTTTTTAAGAATAATTCATAATTTTATTAATATTTATTATTATTATTATTATTATTATTATTATATTCTTTAGTTAGATCTAATCTTGAATAATGCTCTGTTGTTTGGAATTCCATTACGGAAACAGATTCTAAGACCCTTGAAAATATTCAGATAAAAGTTTTAAAATACGAAAGATATTACATGGAAAAGACAGGTTTTAATTACAATGAAGTTTTAAATAAATATAATACCCACTCTTTAAAAGAAAGAATAGTTGCCATGAATACATAATTTCTTTTGAAATGTTATTTGCGATATTTGATTATATGGAGATCCACAAGTCACTATCCCTAAAAATTCCAAATTCCAAAGTAGAAGCTCCTATATTTTCTGTTCACCTGGAAAATCTGGAATAGTAATCGAACGCTGGACTAAACATGTCAACAAAATGTGTTTATCTTTTGATCCATTTAATAAAAAATTAATTTGTCTTGAAACATTGTTAGGTGTAATTTGTTAGAGCTAGATGAAAGTTGTAAATATTTTATAAAGATTTCTGTTCAGCCGCAGTATGTTAATTTGTTGAAAGAATTTACTTACACTGTTAATTTATTACTGTAAATTTCACGTGGTTTATTATTCTTCATGGAATTAATAAGTTTAATCACTTGTCTTGTGTTGTTATATATTTTGTTGCTTTGTTTTGAATTTTTGCTGTGCCTACCTGCTGTGGTCTAATAAGACTGTTTGGCAGACACTTTTAATATTTTAGTAAATAAATAAATTATTCGCTCTTTACGGGAAGTTGTTTGTTATGACATACAAAACAACAATATTTACATAACAATTTTTCATTTACTAAAGATTGAAAATACTTTATAACGAAGTTAAATTCTATCAGAACAAACAAACATAAAAAGCATTGACATACCACAAAAAGTGAACAGCAGTGAAAATGTGTTTCACTTATACACAAATTATTTTATGGTTAGGCCTACATTATATAAATCCAAGTTGGTTTTTTTTATTTACAATATATTTTCATTTGATAGATTGCCTTTTTATGATTGCATAAGAAGTAAAAAATGTTTGTCAGTAAAACAGTTTCAGCAAAGTACAAAAAATTAATTTGTAAATTATAAGTCATCAGTTTAACGTTAGGAGTTTAGTAATATGTTCGAAAAATAAACTTATTACTATATGTGACCAAAATAACGAGAAAAAACTGCAATATCTGTATCTACAGAAATATATAAACCAGCACAAAATTTGTTTTAATACCGCATATGAAATATCATTGTTGGTATAGTCATTGTCATAAATCCCTAAATAACGTATAGTACACACGAAACACCATGCAGTACTGGCTAAACTTCTATAGGTAACTACATCGCCTAGGAATTTACAGTGAGTGTTAGTAACCTGTTGTCCTTTATGGAACGAATTTATTTAACCACATTTATCACACATCCACAATACAGGAAATCCTGCAGTGGAGTTGGTCTGTCCTGTTACTGTACAAGTTATACTTCGTGTACCAGCATGTTAGCGAAACAACCTACATATAGCAATAACTGTTGCAGATCATATGACTTTGTTTAACAGTCCATAGTCACAGCCTTGTCCCATATTACTAGTAGTTTGCGTCTTTTTTCTTTATATTTTAAATATTACTGGGAGTTTGTCATTCAATTTATTTGATTGGGTTGCGAAGTGTTGGTAATCATAAACACCGTGTCTATTTTATTGATAAGTATTTGTGCCCTACAGCATTATCTATTTTTTCACTACAGTTTTGGGTGTCTTTTCCTGCCCCCGTGCCCCGTTTTGCCACCGACCCCCAAAAGCATGAGTTTTTGTTGAAAAAACCTTCGCGGGCGCAGGATGCAAAACTCAACAAAGTTTTTTTACTGAGTTTTTTGTGTACACTGTTATTACCCTCTACCCCGTTTTGCCTTGGCCACTACGCATGCAAAATAATTCACTTAAGTTTCATCGTAATCGTATGCATGGCATAGGAATGCATACATTACAGTGTGTGTGTGTTTATATAGTAAAATGAGTGAAGGGATTTTGCATAGTGCCTAGCAGCGAGGTTTTCAGACCAGCTGATTATTGATACAAGTCAAAAATGGACCAGCGCTGGAATGTAATCTTAGGGAAAACAGGGGATCCCCGAGAAATTCCGCCGACAAGAGGGCAACTTTCAACCCGACCCCGAAATTCGGATATCCGAGTAGACCCTGCTGGTAATCAAACCCGGACTGATTTAGTTTGTATACGAATTCTCTTGAAGTATAAAACGTGACACCATGTGTACCATCACCAAATATGTACTAGCAGTGTTCGAATTACAGTTGCAATAAATCTCTGTTCTTGACAAGTGATGATGACTACTTGTGTTGTGTTTCAGAATACTAGATTTGGCCACCGTATTACCGTCAACTCATTGTGATGTTCTGTGAAGTGTTTTCTAAATTTTACCAGATGTATTCAAATAAATGATCGCCATCAATTACTCTTTGTGTCCTGTACACTATTTTCTGAAAAAAAAATATATTAATAAACTATGAAACTAAATTCAGTCTGCTGTACAATATCAATGGGAAATTAATATTGTCATTTTTCTTTTGTGAATTCAGTGCTAGAGAAATACCAGTATTAGCTATACTTTATTTAATATACCGTTTTGAAAAACCTTTTTAAGTACAGTAATTCAGTCGTAGTTTCATTAAATTTTTCTTTACATTCTGTTAGTACTGATATTGCCACCAGAATCTAGTATGGTAAAAAGTTAACGTGTCCAAATATTTTCATTAGGCCCTTACCACGAACTAGTAAAAGTATATGAGTAACTGCCGAGTATATGCTGACTATTCGGACACATATTCTGTACGAGGCGAGCACACTATTAAACTTGCCAACAGTTGCTTTGATAATTATTAAAAATTTGGGACATATTTACTGTTTTTATTACCTAAATTTAACATTACTAAGGTCGGAAACGCATTTAAAACTTTATTATACTCTCATACAGTATCTAAACAGTCGAAATATTATTTTTATGTAGTAAGAATTGAAGTGTGTCTTCTGTCCACTGTAGGATATATTTATATAATTGTTGAGTTTTTCAGCCAACTTACCGAAGGAACATGTAGGCTAATGAGATCCTTCCTGTAAAGGCCTGTGTGTATAGGTGTGTGCGTTAGTCTTGTATGTGTTTTTTTTTTTTGTGTGTGGTTTAGTGTGTATTGATGTACGTGTGTGTTGGTGTTAGTGCTGGTGTGTGTGTTGGGTGTGCATGTGTGAGTGGAAAAATACTTAGTGAACTAGTTTATTTTAAATTCAGTTTACGTTAAATATCGCTATTTTTTTTATTTGACTACTGAACAATATTTTTCATCAAAGAAGCAACAATGACGTTGATTACAGAATAAATGAATCACTTGATCTCAATAAGTGAAGAGAGAGAAGTATTTAATTAAGTTGCGGACTCGTTCTTTAGTTAAAACGATTTTTAAACACCAAATTCATACATTTATGAATAGTTTTGTCTTTACTTATACAGATTTACATCGAAAATCAGTTAACAAAACTAGACATTGTGAAAGTGCTGATAAACACCGAGAGCGAGACTGTCGTATATGTAAGATAAGGTGGTGTAAAGTGGCAGTTTCCTTCTCTTACCTCCTGGCATCGTGGAACGAGGTGCTAGAACGATCCTGTGCTTACTCGCACAAAGCAGTGGAGTGGTCCTATCCCACCATCCGCTGACAGAAGACAATCGTCACAACTCGCGACGACAGACGACACACGCACAGAAACCCGAGTGTGCTTTGTAGCAGCACTCCATCCTCGAGATGAAAGGCTCAAATAAAAAAAATAATAATAAAACACCACCCGACCTTCAGTAGCACCCCCCCCCCCCAAAGCAGCACGACACTCTTATCCTTGGCCACCATCAACCCTTCTCCTGCCACACTGTCTCCTCTGTCTGCCAGTTCATGAATAATGCATTTCGCATCCCTGCGCCCTTTGACCTGCGACGACCATGGCCGCGTGATTAAAGTTTCGCCGGCAGGAAATACTTCTGCCCCGGCAAGTTATAATTACTGGCAAGTCTCGTGTTGATTGTGTACAGGACCCTGGTCCTCGCACCAGCGAACACTGGCCGCCCTATTTTTCACCTTGGGAGAGGGGTGGGGGTGGCGTGGGAGTGAGCTGGTTAAACTTTGTTAATTGTCCCTCAGAGTTCGAGCGCCGGGATATCGCTAATTAACAGCGGCGGCTTTTGTTTACTTTGCTTCATTTGTTTGTGCTCGTCGGCAGAATAGCTGATCCATTTGGAAGACTCTCGCCCAATAGGTTCTGCGCTGTGATGTTACCTTGAAGATCAAAGAGTAATGTTTCTCTGGACGACTTGCACTGATATTAATTCATAATAAACTTCATTGCTTATTTGCAACAGTTGAAGAAATTTGCTGAATACAAACGCGTTGGAATGTAGACCTAATCACAACGAATACAAACATTGCCGCACTCTACAGAGAGGCTTTTTAGGTGACGCTTCTTTTGAAGTCAAAGAAAAATTGCATATTATTTAACACTGTACTACGATATCTTCACAATAATCTCGCCACTTTAAATTTTTTTCCAGTCAAAAGATCCGCAAGATATTTTCAGACATTATGGATTACTAGGTGCGTGTTTTAATACGTACTCATTGAAACAGAAGTAAAAAAAGAAAAGTGAAATATTTTCAGGAATAAAAAAGAAATCAAATTTCCATTTCTGTCGTACCTTTTCGTTTCTGCTTCGTACAGTAGGCAAGATTAATTTTACATTTTTTTTTCTTTACGCCACCTTCACGTTGAAACATTTTTATATGTGCTACCAGCGATTACAGTAACATCGATGATTTCCAGTTACGCCGGGAAATAAGAGCGATACGTTGTCAGACTGCAGTTCACGTAATTTTTCTGTTATTACTCGTTCATTGAATAATCGCCTGACAGCACCAACGTGGCAGTAAACTGCATGGAATACTCTTCTGTGATCCAGCACACTTTCCGTGAACATCGGTGCCTAAAGCTGTCATTCCTGGAATAGGCATAGATGCATCCAAAGATGTAAAATGTTTGTGAAACTGAGTACATACATATACTCTCTCATCTCTAATTACAATAGTCTGTTTTTCACTTTACTATTGCTAACTTATATCTTGCAAAGAAATACGAATTTATCAAACTGTCCGTACATGTTCAAGGCTTGTAAATTTCTACCGTACCCTTATCCCAAATATTCAACTTGAAAACTCAATTCCCATTATTATACTTACTTTTTAAACATTCCTCGTCTGTAGTAACATAATGTAACTCGTTACTCGAGAAACTTAAAGTTACGACAGAGATCTGTTAACGAAATTCGCAAGACGCACCTAGAGCAGCGTACCGATGACGTGTTTCTGTAACAGCAGTGGAAAATGACCTAACTACATCTGTCGTTACATATTGATATTACCGATCCATTAAGCTAGCCACTATTAACGCTGTTAACTGGCCAAATGCGCCAGCGAATCATGAAAAAATAAGAGACAACACGGATATACCAAAAATTAGGAATCGTTTGTAAAGAAATAAAATAATAACTGATTTAATAGCTCATACAAGTAAAGGTAATTTACGGATTTAAAAAAATAAAATTAAACGGCAATGCACAAAAATTAAACACAAACTTTTCATAATTTTCTCTTTATATATTAAAATCAGATTTAGAAATATCTGTACTTGTATACTGTAATCTACATATTTAAATATATAACGAACGTTCGCAACATGGCACACGTCAGCTAAGGGTCTCGTACTCCTCAACAGGATAAGGAGCTTTTTGCGTTAAATGTTGCTTGCTTAGCTAAGAATTTAGGCAAGATACAGAATTCATAAGGAACTCGGACCTTACAGAATCATATTTTTCAACTGGTAACGAAAATGCATGCTAACAGCAATAGCGATCGCTATCTCACAGCTAACGAGTTACAGAATATAGCTGCAGAGTAAGTGTCGAGCAGTCTTCAGAACAGGAAAAAAAAAACAATTACTTTATTCATTTGGGATATCTGTTTATTATCAAGCAGAAGCTTGTCGCTTGTGCGAAAAATAGTGACGAAGAGACAAATATCTTGTAACCAGGAAATTGTAAAGAGACAAATATCTTGTAACCAGGAAATTGTAAGAATATCCAGGTATAGATACTGGTGTGAAAATTCTTAGCTCGTGCTGTAATGTCGATGCCACTAGTATACTGGTACTATTTATGAAAAAGGTGTCAAATTTCTTGTATCTTTCAAGCCAACCCATAAGTTTACGAAAATCTGTAAACCGTGTTGTGAGAATGTTGCTGAAATTTGCAATCGCAACCTCCGCACAATACACCACCAGCTACGGTGGGAATTAAGCAATTGTAAATCCCGATTCTTATCCTAAACGTAAGGCCGTCCAAGGATAAGAATGACGTACTCGTGTTTTGTTCTTCTTGGATCTCTTCAGATAAGGGCAGGTTTCAGATTTCAGCAAACACCTTCCAACACGGTTTACAGATTTTCGTAAACTTAGAGGTTTGCGTGAAAGCTGCAAGAAAATAGACACATTTGATTACATACTGCCAAGAAACACAGTTCGACTATTTATACAGGACGTCCCGTAAGATCGGTCTCATAGGGTAAATAGAAATTGGCGAAATATGGAATAGTTTAATGGTGACGTAGTGTGTTGGCGTAAGACAACATAAGTGTGTTCAATTCCATGTGTCATTACGACAGAAAATGTTCAAATTGATGGACGCGATGTGCTCTGCACATACGTATGCGATGATTCAAATTGTTGGCACACGATGTAACATGGCCGGTGGGATGGAGTGGCACGCAGCAGTAATGTTATGAACAATAACATTTCACCTATTTTAACTTTGTTAATGAGATCGGACTTTTCTTATGAGACCGGTCTTAAGGACAGACTGTATTGTAAGAGTGACGAACAAGATGTCTAATTTTATTGCTGGCACGGTTGCTATTGTAGTTCTTTGTTTACAATTTCTAACCCAGACATTTTTAGAGGCATGCAGTATCAGGAACAAAATGAACCAATAATAACACTTAAGACCTTGCCGCAGATACAACTCTTGTGCTTGTACTTCTTGAACTATACTTGAAACTGTTCATAGTGAATAATATGAGCAGCAAACTTTCAATACCAGACATGTGCAACTTATCCTATCTTACAGGGGGCCGCGGTAGCCGAATGGTTAGACCATTCACCTCCCACCAAGGCAATCCGGGATCGATTCTCAGCGGGGTCGGTCACAGGATTTTCACATGTAAGGAATCATGCTGGACGATGCCGCTGGTCGGTGGGTTTTCTCGGGGATCTCCCGTTTCCCCCGCCCTTTCATTCCAGTGCTACTTCATACTCATCTCATGTCTCCCTTCACCAGCGTTAAAGACCTCGATGTTCAGCGCTGACCAAAATCTCTCGCTCACTCCTCTCTTACAGGAAAGTGGAAAAAAGGGTTATGTTGGGATACGAACTAATTTGTTGGTGATTTTAAATGTAAATTTCTAGATTTAATGTGAAGTATTCAGATACATTCCGATCGTAATTAAATAAAAATATATCATATCTTGTTTCCAAATAATATTATGGGTATATAATGCTTTATAAGTGGTAAACCTGTCAGAGGTAGCATTTTTATCTCTACGCCTTCCAATAGATAGCAGCTGTAGTGCATTTGTTATTCATTCACAATTACAGTGGGGTGGGTGGACCTGTCTGATTTTGAGCGAATACACTATTTTCTCCTAATTTTAAGTGTGACAAGTAGTTTTTGTTAAATCTGTCTACGTATTTGAATTTTAGTCACTAAATGTATGCAGAAATTATGCTCTAACTTATTTTTGGATTTTTGTGGACATGTTAGAGTTTGAAAGTTTGTTCCTCACGTGTAGTCAAGGACTTACATTAACTCGTGATCTTGTGATATGCGATATAAATGGTTTTATTCATACATTCAATTAACGTGTCTGATTTTCTAAAAACACAAACCTGGTCTGCAATCTACCAGTATGAATATGGAACGTACCTCAATACTAAATTACATAAAATTTGAAGTTAAAATTGTTGGTGAAATATTTATAAAAATACTACAGCCAATGGTTTTTTTTGTGTGTTAATATATTTTTTTGGTTCTATTTTTACCAGCATATTTAAAACTTTTAAAGTCTGCGTAGTACTTAAACAGACTCTTGCCACTGGAATGCTGGATTAATTTACACAAGCTAATTTCAAGTATGCCGTTGAAGCTTTTGTACATAATTATGAACAACATCGAAGATATTCCAGAGAATATATACATTTTTAAAATCACATGTGTAGTGTCACTCACAAATATTTTCACACGTATAGTAGTTGAACTTTAAAAATGGATTTAACTTGGATGAGTGGGGTATTTTGACGAGCGCAGTCAGTGATAGAGAGCGGTGTAGCTCATGGTATGTTATCTTCAAGTGTAACCACATACCGCACGCACATAGGGTGATGTAACCTCAGGAACCACAGATATGGTGGATGGATCTAGAAGCCAGCTGTGACGTTAGAGGTGGTCTGGGTTCGGGAACAGCTGTGGTTGACGTCCTGGTGTACATCCAAGCCTCCCTCTCTCTCTATCTCTGCACAGAACTTTGGTGCTTACAGCCTAGACAGCCAGCCGTATTGATGCTCTCGCTGCATGCGGATAACACACTTCTCTAGTTCTCTGCAAGATATTTAATTCACTGACCAGTCCTTCAAGCCATTTTAAGATCTTTAATGTCTTTGAAAAGTAGGAAACATTTCCATCGCGACGTGTTGAAGGCCACGGGACCCTATTTATGCTATTTTAGTAAGTTGTATATTTTAACTTCTGAAAGGTTACAGGTATCACAAAACTGTTTCATAAAAATGTTGGAAACTGTATGTACTGTGTAGTCAAATTTTCCAAAACATAAGTTTTATTAATTTTGTCTAGTTATTGTCTTTATGAAAATTTAATTAAGTCGTATTAGCCAGAATTATTCAAACTTATGTTTTGAAGAAAAAAAAATTAGGCTTCGTAGTAAAAACTATTTCCAACATTTCTATACAACGGTTTTGTGATATCTCCTTCTTTTCGAGACTGAAAAAATTAAACTCTCAAAAACAAAAAAATAGGAATCAGTGTCCTTAAAAGAATTAATGCGTAGTTATTAGGAACATAGAAAGTGTGTACATAAATTTGGAAAGAAATTGTAGTTTATGAAAATTTGCAATTTTTAAAATTGAAGTCTTAAAATAAATTTTTAAACATATTTAACTATAAAAGTAAAAATTTAGTGAATTTTAATACAAGTATACCGCCATATTTCTATGAAAATTTTACGAGGAACTTTTTTCTTAAATTTTATTGTTGAAAATGTTTATTGAAAATTAATTAATTTTTGCATTTCTTCCCTATAAAGCTTTGTGCTTGCATGTTAAGTTGGAAGAACCTATAAGCGACGGGTTGAGAGGTTTTTGCTATCGAGAGCTAGGGACTCTCTTCGTAAATACGATTCTCAGAATAGAATGTCTGAGATGTATACTGTTTATTAGAAACTCGCTCGAGATATATCAGCTGCTTTACCTCGTTGATTCTTGATTACTCCAGTCTGGGAAGCATCGTCACATGCCGAAAGCTGATAATGCTCGCAACAGCATACGGAATACACAGGTACAATACTACATACACGAGCGAGCAAACGCGAAGAGATATCATTCATTTAATTGAATTTACGAGGTTTCATGGTAATTGTGTAGCTAATTTGTAACAAAATTTTTGCTTTGTAAACTATGAAATACCTGAGAAAATATCGTAAAGAAACATTAAAAATTAAAAATTGAAGGAAATATTTACGCCAAAATATGATAGTACCTTCCAAAAAGCAAGCGTCTAGAAAAATATGAAAATAAAAAATAAAGCAATTTATGTTTACGCATATTACGCAAAAAGACACCTGGGTTACGTAAATTATGCTACAGTACTATGATTTTGATGAGACTCAATGATCTGTTGCTTAGGTAATCAATTCTATTACTGTCTTTGTCGGTTAGAAATGCTTCCTTTTCTGTGCAGATGGTGATTATAGTATGTTAGTTTCCAATTTTTTGTACGTAAAAAATCAAATTTTTGAGAAAGTTATAAATTTATTTACTTAAGAGCACCGCCTACCTGCGCATTAGAGGCTAAGAAGTAACAGAGCTATAAGAACGTCTTTGAAGAGCACATCATGTGCTATCTTGCCTCAACCGGCCAAGTGCTGAATTAGCGTTCAAGATTCCAATCGATCCTTTTTTACTGCGAGACCTTAAGCTGCTATCATTTCACTTTAATGGTGGAAAGTCTTTAACAGAGTTTAGCGCGAATTTTTCTATCTTAGTTTCGCATGCATTCTGTACGTACATTTCGAAGTACGTCAGTCTGAAAAGGAAGTTTAAACAATGTTGGGTGGCTTAGAAACAGTAGTTTTAATGCACATGTGGTTACAACGACATTCCGCACTTGTCCGAAGTGTGTTCTGGTCGTAAAATAGCACAATGGCGCATGTGGAACAGTTTCGTAAAACGCATTTCTCTGCACATTACAACGCCCATGAAGTGCATGAAATTCCGTTATCCTTAATTTTGTCGTTAAAAGGTACATATTTATGAGGAATTAGTATATTTCAATTGTCGACTGTTGTTTCACCAAGAAAAGGATAGATTGGGCGAAAGCTAACTAAATGTTATTTCATTCCACTCAGATGTCTGTAGTTTCAAAACATTATATAAACTCTTGTCTATATTCTTACTTTGTAACAATTTTATCCTAAACGCTGTATAAAGCGTGACTACAAAAATAAAACCATTCCAGAGAGAAACTGTCTAAACATCAAAATGCCTACAAATGAAAATAAATTACAAAGTAAGAGACTTAATAAGAGACTTAAGAGTTAGTAGACGCTAGTTTATATTTTTTTTTTGCACGGAAACGGGAAAGGCGATAAGTCGAATATAATGCGTTCATCAAACATCTCGAAGCCTCTAGGTGCGAGGGACTAAACTAGCGTGCAGTGTTTTCGTAGAAATAGTTTTTCAACGGGACTTCAAGCGATGACCCTGTAATTTTGTGAAAAGTAGCCTACGTAGTAAAGTTCACTACATGTTTCTATGATTTAATTGTTTCAGTACGGTCGATATTTTCTCAACTACAGCAAAATGAAAAAGTCATTTATAGCACTTTTGAGGAGCTTGGAAAACATTAATGTTATCTAACTGACAACTTTTTTAAAATCGTAAGCACTCAGCTTCAAGCGTGTCTTCTTTTCGTAGATAAACTCATTGGAAACATTTCTAATAGTTACGCAAGGAAAAATACTTTCCGTGCCACTCTACAGCACGTCTCAAGTGCTAGGTCAACTAACTATTCAAACGAGAAACGTATTTGTCGATCAGTAACAATATATATGTACTGTACATGCCTAAAAACATCTGTAGCAAAAATGTAGAATATATGATTACTTATTTTGTAAAAAGGACAATAACTCGTCAAATCAAGCTTATTTCCGAAACGTTTTGATTAATAATTACAGCATATTTTAATAACATTGCTCTAATCTGTTTCATCACACAAATGAAAGTGCAATCTAAATCGTCCTATATTCTGCGCCCTGATACTAAACGTTTCTAACTGCATGACCTTAGAGACACGCTTTAGTTCCGACAAATTAAGAGGCGCACGTTAAACGTTTCTCAGTAAGTAGCAACCCTGTGGGCTTTACGTCTTGAAGACAACGAGTTCACACTCTGCGGTGTCACAAAACTTGACACAGTTATCATGAACTGGGAGAGGAATCGACAATGGCCTATATCAAATAACTATTCCAGCAATTACCTGGGACATCTTCGGGAAACCATTGAAAACTCGATATCATTATGGTTGGAGCCGTGAATCGAACCCGGGACATTTGGATTACAACAGCTGCCGTTGTGCCACCTGACCCGATGAACAAATCCTTCTGAAAATCATTCACGTTTTAAACACAGATTGCATTTATGTCAACGAGACGAGCAGCCACAAATAAACACATTTTTCTCCAGGCAACAATTGGCTATCCTTTCTGCTCAGCAGCACTGAAAACATGCACAAGGCGTGGCAAGACGAATAAACTAGTATTATTTTTGTTTTACTCTCTTAACATATTGTTTATATTGTTTTGATTTGGAAGGACGAGCAAGAAGAACCGGGACTAAGTACCTTCCTCGCAAAATTTTAAGCCTAGTGTGTAAAAATAGTAAACTGAACTTAATAAGTTTTGGATCATTTAAGTTGTTACACTGAAGAGAGATACTTAACAACCCTCCTTTTCTCCGATGAGTTAGTATCTCAATACATAACATAATAACTCTGGAGCCTTGAGTTTTTAATAATGTTTTATGTCCAACTGATGTTGAAGAAGTCCTATACAACCGTAAAAATCATGCGTTTAATACAATTCGTATTGATTAAAACAGTTTTAAAAATATGTAAGTCATGACTGATATTCCAAGAGCCATGCAACAGTTCAAAATACTGCAGTCCCTATGTCCTACTACGAACTCAGCAAGCTGGTTGACTTTCCATGCATCGATTTTTCATCGCGTGAGTGTATCGAACCCACGACCTCTCTACCTTATCTTACCCGTGGTCACGTTGCAGTAGTTAGTTCACCCTGCTGGGTATATTGTAGCAAGAATATTTTATACAAGAAGCAGTCCACCTGCGTGTATTACTCATAGCAGCTATTAGTTAATTTGATTAATAAATAAAGGACCTATTCGATGACAATATTAGTAGTTCGGCTAACAAGTGTCAAAGAAAAAAATAAGTCACTATCTGTTGCTCTCGACTACGTTTTCGTGGTTTGCCGTTAAATGTAATAATACATTTAGCACGAGTACTCAAAATACGTTGCAATAACACTCAGAGAATAAGGTTTTGAATTTTAAATCTGTTTATTCAAGTGTATTGAAAAAAAACAACACTTTTTTTCTATTCCGACTGATGTGTACCCGAATAAATCAGGGTTGCCGAAGTATGAGCAGGTCATATTTTGCTGCATATCTGAGAAGCACGTATTTTCCACATTGCGTCCACACATCAACTCACCAAAGTTTCATCACACTCGGATAAATGATATAGGAAAACATACGTTACACACGTTACATACATACGTACTAAGTTCTTGGTAAAAATTTACAGCACTTTAAATTCCATTCAACTTTTAATATTTAATCCAATATAAATATCAAAGTAATAAATAGCGTTAAAATTTATTTAATAAAATTTAAAAAAATAAAAAAAACCTAATTTATTAAAAGATTCTAATAACTGCAAAAATATGTTAAAGGTACCAACAAATGTTTCAGAATATTATTTTAATTAGTTGTTTACACGCCGTTCTGTACCCCCTCCCAAAACCGTATATATTGATTTCTTGTCAGAAAATTTGGGGGCGCATGCATATCAGCTCATCAAAAGTTTCATCACAATCGGATAAATGCAAGCTCATCAAAAGTTTCATCACAATCGGATAAATGCAAAAGGAACGAATGCGTTACAAACATACATACATACACACACATACGTACATACACACATACATACATACACACATACATACATACACACATACACATACATACATGCTTACACACATACATGCTTACACACATACATACACAAACTACACACACCTACATACATACATACATACATACACACATACACACACATACACACATACACACACATACATATATAAAACATATATATGAGTTATGATATTCCATAACGTTTAAAGTAAAAATAATATTTTAATTATATTTATCATAAAATATTAATGAATAGAACGCAAAAAATGCAAATTATTACTGTGTGCATACTATAATATTCTCCAGTGTAAAATGCATATGAATACCACATTAATGGTACAAGGAATATAATTTTTTGCTACTACCCGAAATTAAAAATTGTCTTAAAGTATATTTTAAAGGTCTGGTTTAACACTGCAGATTCAACGATGAATAAAATGCGAGTATGCTCTTATTTTACTTCACTGTTCTAACTCAACGTGTCACATAATATAAGTTCTAGTCATTTTCCTTCTACCACATAGGCATGCAAAGTTTCCTTTATGACGGGGTAAGAATGTCGTAAAATAATACAATGATGTTATTTTATAAATCTAAGAGAAACATTTAATTTTCTTCTCCCGATGTAATACGAACGTATCTTTTACTGTTCTAGTAACAATGGGCCTTTCTCACAAATTTCACTGAGAACGAACGCGTAATATGCATGCCACATGAGAGGTAGCATTTTTCATTTTGGAGGTGACTTGAAGTAATTACACCTATTAGAATATCTTAAATTTGAAACGCCCGCAAAACAGTTGGCCACAACATGGCTGCCGCCTTGACGTCACCAGCCAGTACACCAACTTGGCGGGTATGAAGCAATATTTTTGATCGAACATACGTCTTATTTATTTAAATGGTGTTTTGGTACAACGAGTGTGGCGTGTGTATTTATTCTACTGGCAAACCAAATTAGCAGTCTAATGTCTGGTAAAAAAACCAACAACAACATGATTTTGAATAGTACATCGAGTCGTTAATGTTAGTGAGACCTATAAATAGTTGCCGTAAAATCACTTTTAAGTAAATAATAACTGAGTGATTAAATTATTAAATGTCATGTTTCGTATCCGTTTGCTGTATTTTTATATGACGTGATAATGCATTAGATACCTAATAAAAAATGTTGCGAAAATTTTCTGAAAGCACTGAGCTGCAGCTTCAGAAGATCATTTAACCATAGATACAGCAGTTTCAACATGTCTAAGCAAGTAAATATATAATTTTATAAATACACAGCAATTTTATTTACCTCATGCCATACCTGTTTAAACTAAAGCTATTTTACTTAACATAAATAGTGTTCACTGATTGTTTCACCAAAAATTAGCGCCTCTATATATATATATATATATATATATATATATATATATATATATATATATATATATATATATAT
>PNEQ01096776.1:0-48770 GCA_003012365.1 Medauroidea extradentata | reverse complement strand
CATGTCAACTTAGCTATTTTTACATTCTTGTTATTTCTTTTATTTTCTGTTTGTTCCTTGTTTTTATCTGACCAGATTCCAGTTTAGGAATTTCATGTGTGAATGTATCCAGATGACTAAAGCATACTCTGTTTATTTATGTTTTCTTGTATTATTTTTAGTTTCCTTTTGACAGTCATTTATTTCGCAATGGAGTATGACCAAGTAAATAAATCCAGTTATGCACTCCCATTGCACAGTTCTTTCAAAGATCATATCTAGGGGTTGTGATACAGGCTGATCTAAGGGGGAAAAGCAGGTGGACAGGGTGGTTAAGAAGGGAAGAAGGGCTTTAGGACTGTTTGGGAGGATGTTGGAGTTTGTGGTGATGTGAATGGAAAGGCATATTGCATGATGATTCGTCCAGTATTGGAATATGCTGCCACAGAGTGGGATCTGTACGTGGAGGTGCAAGAATTAGAGAAGATGCAGGGAAGGGCAGTGAGATGGGTGATGAATAACTGGAAAAGGCAGGTGAGGAAAGGAACTTTAGGCCTAGCATGGTGATGAAGGAATTGGGATGGAAATTGTTGAGAAACAGGAGGAGAATGGAAAGACTGGTCAGATAAGGTGATGAACGGGAATGGGGAAGTTTGGCCTTCAAGTTAACTAAGGGAACTTTTAAGGGAAAAGGAAACATCAGTGAGAAGATTCAGAGGGCGTGGAGGAGAACGGAGAGGGGTAGACTGTCAGTGTTGGTGAAGATGGTGAGGGAGTGGAATACACTGTGGGAGTTGTTGGTGCTGTGGGGATGGGGAGTAGTCTGCTCACTACCTGGTATTAATTCAATTGCGATTGTAAAAATCCTACTATTTTTATTGTCAGCAATTTCGTACTGCATTATTCATCATTTAATTTGAAGAAATAGTGTTTTAGTTTGTTGATTAGAAAAAATGTCTTGTAGGCCAATAAGAGCCATTTGGGTGTAGTCATAGTTTAAGGCTTTTCGCATAGGCGTACACCTACATGTTTTTCAAATTCATAATAAATATTATCCATATGCATTTTACCTGTTCCAGTTTAATATAGATTACATCATTATCAGTAACTTAAAATACTCCTGATTAACTATTCCTATCAGACTTCATGAAATTTATTTTAATTTTGTCATCCCTGATTTTGTTTTTGCAGATGCCAACAGATTTGCATGTCTTCTTTTTACTCTGAGCAGATAACTCTACCAGAAGAAATACACCAGTCTTCAAAGTATGGGGCGTAACAGACAGTGTTTCCTTGAAACTTTCTCAGGTGTCTGAATACACATAAGAAATAAACAATTTACCTTTTGCTTTTTTTAAGAAGCATACTACTTTCAGTTCTGACATTGCTGTTAGGCCAACAAGAAGACAAAACCCCTCAGCTTTGGAATCTTTCATAATATGCAGAGGCTGAAGCTGAAGAATTGTACAATTTTGCACCACCTATCATCGAGAATTCTCTTGTAAAATTCAATTTCATCGTCTGATACAAGAAAGATTTTTATGCCTTTCATACAAGTCTGTAAATAGCTGTAGCAATCTTCAGCTCAAAGCAAGATAATTTTTCTTGCTGTGACATCCGTCCACAGCTTGTGTTTGATATATCCTCCAACAACATCAACTGCACCTTTACCATGGCTCATGGCAAGGAAATATCGTTCACAATCCATGGAGAAATCTTCCTTCACAAAGCAGATGTTGCCGTGTGTATTTATTTTTTAACTGTGCTGAATTCTCATAACTGTAAATTGTAACTTAAATACCTGGATTGATATCTGTAATGTCATTAAATATTTGTTTCACAAAAGCATACACTACGTACTTATCATGATAAAAACTGTCATTTTTGCTGTATAACATGTGATATGTTTTTCATGCTTTTGAAAAATGCTCCTGAATATCTTAAAACAATATTCCTTGAAAGGTTTTAAGTTTACCTTGCAATAATTCAGCTGCATTTATAACTGTCCCAGAATCTTGTGTCAATTAAGGTTTACTACAGTATCAACTACAGACCATTGTGACTGTGCAATGGAATGTGTTTCTGAGTTACAGGTAGGCTACCAGGTATCTTATCATACACATTTTTATAATCTGCATATAAATTAGTACCGTAATACATTTTTCGCTTTTTGTGTTACAACATACAGCTCTCAAGAGTTCTTTGGAAGTATTGGGAAATCCAAGCTTCTAATTTTGTGTAGTTTGTACAGGAAAGTTAATTTTTTCATGATATGTGCAAACCTGGTGAGTGAATACATTGTCAGGGTAATGGAGGAGAACGGGATTATGGACGATAGACAACATGGATTCAGAAAGGGGTTCTTATGTGAGACGCAGTTGGCAGGATTGATGGAAGATATAGGGGAGGCTATGGATGGGAGGAAACAGGTAGATGCATGTTTTGTGGATTTTGAAAAGGCATTCGACAGGGTGCCACACGTAAAGTTAATGATAAAACTGAATGAGTTGTTGGATAAGATGGTGGTAAACTTGGTGGGAGAGTATCTGAGAAGAAGAACCCAGAGAGTACGAGTAGGACACACACTCTCAGAGGAAGAAGGGTAACATCAGGGGTTCCACAGGGTAGTGTTCTAGGACCCATCTTCTTTTTAATTATGATGGGGGATTTGGGGATAAACATGAATTATAGGGTTCGTCTTTTTGCAGACGACTGTGTATTGTACAAGGTGATTGGAGAGGGTGGAGGTCTGCAGGAGGACATAAACAAGTTGGAACAGTGGACGAAGGAAAATGAGATAAATTAACGTAAATAAAACTAAAATTTTGAGATTTACACAGAAAAGAGAGGTAGTAAGAGAGACATATAGATGAGGAGGACAGGCGTTTGGAGAGGCGAACAGATATAAATATTTGGGAGTTATTCTTCAGGATGACTTAAGATGGGGCGAGCAAGTCCAGTGTGTTACAAGTAAAGGTAGAAGAGCGCTGGCCCTGCTGGGAAGGGTGTTAAGGGGCACAGACAAGAAAGTGAAAGAAAAGGGATACAAAACAATGGTGAGCCCCATTTTGGAGTATGCGGCGGCGGTCTGGGATCCGTACGTGGGAAGGGAATTGGTAGAGGCGGAAAAGGTGCAGAGAAGGACTGCTAGGTAGGTCACAAATAAGTGGAGGACACAGGGGGGGAGAGAGGAGGATTTCCGACCATCAGTAATGGTGAGAAGACTAGGATGGGGCACACTGCAGGAGAGGAGGAGAGTGGAGCGGCTGGTAGGGATGTTTAAGAAGGTGAGGGGGGTGGGTGGGCACAACTGGGTGACAAGATACAGAGAGTTATATTCAGGGGAAGGGGTGATCATGAGTGGAAGATACAGAGGGTGGGGAAGAGGACTGAGAGGATAAAACACTATGATGGTGAGAACGGTGAAGGATTGGAATGAATTAGCGAGGAAGGTGGTTGAGGTTAAGGGAGCGAGGGAGTTTAGGAAACGGTTGATGGGGTCGGAAAATTGAGAAGAGGGTCAGTCCATATCAAGTGGTCCAGCACTGGTTGCTCGACTATTTAAAAAAAAATTCATAATTTGTGCCTTGTGAACATTATGTATCGACAGTTGAAAACTGGTACAATGAAATTTTTATCCTCACTAGTATGATTATGACGGCCATTTTGTTGTCATGGGGCACGACAATTTTTACATTTACAGCGGTTCAGCTACATTGCTATAGCTTAACTCTGGTAGGTCATATCATGATGAAACAAAATCTGAGGTGTTAAGCACATTTAAAGCTACAGCTCTGATCACAAATCATATTTTTCAAATCACTCAGTCTTACCAACTTTAAATGTTGAACTTCTGCCCCAGAATTGCAAAAATTTGCACTTTCACAATTTTTTTTAGAATGAAGGCAGTATGTGTTGGGCTTCAAAATATTTGTGGATGTACTTATGTAATAGTAGTGTAAACACAAATTATTTGGAGAGTGAGACTTTGTTACTTTTTTTACAGTCTTGTAAAAATGAGTTTTTTTAAATTTTTGCTTACTTTACGACTTAATATCTCTGGTGGGCAGTTATCTAAAAATCTGAAATTTACACACAATTAAGTACTCCATGGTACATACCTCCTGTACAAATTTAGACCTTGAGATTCAACTGGTTCGGAAGTTACAGCCTTGCCAAACTTGTAAAAAATATATTTATTTACATAAATAAAACCAACTCTAGTAATTTTATATTCATTCTTAATTATTTTTTATAATGCTGTAAGTGCTGTACTAAGTCATAAAAAGTATAATTATATATTACACTAAGGTAGTGGTAGCTCTGAATCTCGTCTTGGATAACAATTGTAAAGTTTTCTGCGAGAACAATGCACTCTGTTTCATTAAGTTTCTCCTTCTTCTCTCTCAAATGCATACTTTGAATCTTTGATATAAAATGATGAGTTCTAAGTGAATCAAGTTTTTTAATCAGGGACTGAAAAAATTCTTCTTTCAGCTGAATAACAGGTATCATTTCAGCTCTCTCTGTTGTGGTCCGTTGTTGAAAAATTATGTTGTCTGGACATTTAACACATTTGCCCATCATACAGTCGTAGCTACTAATATCACAAACAAGTATAGCAAGTAGGTCTTTGTAATCTTTCATAAGCTTTGCACCGTCAACCATTAGCTTAACATTCTGATGATAAGTACAAACACAAGCATTGTGTGTTCCCGATGATCCGGCTGTGACACACCACTTAGGTCTGAGTTCAATGAATTTTGATCTTCTGATTTTACAGTCTGGATGTTTAGATTTAAATTCCACAAACAATTCATTCAAATTGCAAAGCACCAGCCTCTTCTGCCTTTGACATTTAATGTTGTTTATTTTTACAGATTAACAGTCTTTTTTTTTCGGGACAAAGATGACTGTACTCATCACTTTCATAGAATTCACGGATTGTAGTAACCACCTCTGATTAAATGCCTGTACCCTTTTTCTTTCCCAACTCTGGTAGAATGCCCTGATCTTTCACTAGGTCTCTTGTCAGTTTTACCAAACGTTCAGCAGATACATTGAACTCTGAGCTATTCTTAGTTGACTCCATGAATTTGGAAGTAAACTAATTATTTTCACTTGCATTTCTTTTTCTGCAACAGCACATTTATCCTTCAGTTTCTTAATTAATTCTTCAAACTCTTCTAAAGGCTCTTCACATGCTTCTCTGTTTTACTTCGCTTCAAAAGATTCCTCGAGATTTCTTTTCAAAACATTTGAAACTTTACTAATCTTGTCAGCTATTGCTTGTGGTCTTTTGTCTAAACCCAATTTCCTTATTTTAGATGCTGGTGCACCCCTGATTGAGAACACATTGTCCACTTTTACCAAATTTTCACTCTCAGGAATAAAGTCCTCACAATTATCCCCTGTTCTATCATTTGCCAATACAAATATTTTTTTTGTAGTATGTAGGACACAAGGACTTACCAGGGACTAGCAGTAAATTGTAGTTGGTTTTTTTTTTTTTACATGTGTTCAGGAAGTATTTCCTTTAGTCCTTTTGTGATTGCCTTTTTATGTATTTGTAAAGGATCACTGCAATACCGGCCAAATATATGATGATATTTAATAAGATACTTAATCTCATGGTACTTACACACAGACTTAATATCACTGGAAACTCTAGTAAATATTAGCTGCAGCTGTTCTAAACTAAACGCACAGATTTTCTTCAATTCCTGTTGCTGCACTGAACCATAAATATATTTGTGGCATTGTTATTTGTAAAATGTCATATCGAACACTCTTACTCCATACCGAAAAACAAAAAACATTCATGGAAACACAAAACCACCCTTCCCATACCAGAGCTGCTGGCAGACTAACAGGATGGAACGAATACCAAACTATACTAGAGCAAGTCCGTGCCTGTTGAGACCTGCACACTCCAAACTTTGGCAAATTATCTCAGGCATATTTTTTAGTGTTCTTAGTCGGGGAACTCTTTTCAATTGCATAGTAAATACCAATTTTTGGTATGTATTAAAATTTTAAAAATATATTTAGAACTTATATATTTTAATTGTCACAAAAAATAATGCAATTTTATACAAGTTTGGCAAGGCTGTAACTTCCGAACCAGTTGAATCTCAAAGTCTAAATTTATTATAGGAGGTATGTACCATGGAGTACTTAATTGTGTGTAAATTTCAGATTTTTAGATAACTGCCCACTAGAGATATTAAGTCGTAAAGTAAGCAAAAATTAAAAAAAACTCATTTTTACAAGACAGTAAAAAAAATAACATAGTCTCACTCTCCAAATAATTTGTGTTTACACTACTATTACATAAGTACGTCCACAAATATTTTGAAGCCCAACACATACTGCCTTCATTCTAAAAAAAATTATGAAAGTGCAAGTTTTTGCAATTCTGAGGCAGAAGTTCAACATTTAAAGTTGGTAAGACTGAGTGATTTGAAAAATATGATTTGTGATCACAGCTATAGCTTTAAATGTGCTTAACACCTCAGATTGCCGTCTCGCCCAGCTCCCTATTCTCCGTCTCGCTGACATCCTGCCACAACGGTGCCTCGCCAAATACTGACCCGCACCCGTCGCCTATGCTTGACAATTTATCGACCCGCCCACGGGCGGAGCCTCCCCTCCAAACACCGCCTAGTTGGACTCGCCCAGTCGAACTCCCTCTCTCTGCCTCTCTTCCAGGCATGTGTTCTCTCTCAGGCTCTCCTACGTCACAACCCAGCTGGGCAATGAGCGGTGAATGTCCTCACAAGAAAAAAAACTGCCGCGCGTGGGAGGATTGCGACAGACTAGGTCACAGATCCATCTGAACGTGGACGCAGACGCAACCAGGGGGAGGGCAGGGGGGAAGAAATACGCGGAAATCTTGCAGAAGTGCCAGATGGGCATACTACTACAGAAATTTCCAGACAGCCCCTGGCTAATGACCGCTCGGTACAGTAAACAGCCCGGACATTGTCTCGTCTACACAGCAAGTAAAGTTACGTTAGGAATTTGCTGACAACGACCGAGGCAGTGAACTCTACGAACTTCTTGGTGCAGGCTACCGTCTCAAACAACTTCTGTAGGAACAGCTAAAATTCAGCTACAAACAATCTGCCTTTATTCCCCAAGGCTTTAGCAAAGTGTCTTAACAATAAAACAATGTTGAAAAAAAAAAAATACATATCTGACCATGCTATCAGCAACAGGTATCTTAATAAAAAAAAGCAAAAAAAAAAAAATAATTCGTCAAATTTTACCATCGCGACAGTATATTTGGTGTCCTATATAATTATTTTTTATTAAAATAAATTTCCTAAACCATTCTCAACACCGCTGTTTGTACTATTGTAAGAATCTCAGAAACCAAGCGTGCCCTATTCATTACTGGAAAACTTAACGTTGGAAACAACTGACGTGAACCACCGTCCACGTTCCAATTCTAGACCATTTGCTCTGCTGCCCTCCCGAGCTAAGGTCCTGCACTCGCGACCCGACGAGGCTACTCCAAGGGTTACACAATGCAGACCTGTAACAATTAACCTTTCACTCACGCTGGCATTGGGTGCAGCAGATAGGGAACATATTAATTAGTGGCCACACCTGCTTTAATTAATGTATTTCCCGGGAAACCCTACGAGTGTGAGAGTCATGAGGCGTGTGTTCTGCGGTAGTGCCAACATAACACTTGCAGCTGCATCTGTTTTAGTTTTTACTGATGTCATTTATTTTGTACTTATTTTTCTTGATGAGAGTGTATTGTGTGTATTATAATTTTAGTTGATATCTGTTCCTGTATGTAAATTTGGCGGGCAATGCTGCGCTACTAGAGTGCATCCCGCCCCAGACATTCAAGGGGGCACATGTGTGAGAGGTTCGCTCCATAACGCCAGCTGTTGTCCGCTTGTGTTATGACTTGCGTTGATCTGTAGAATAGCAAAGCATGCATTAAAATCTGTACTAAAATTAAATACGTGTATACTTTTTTATTTGACGTGCCACGGCCGCTTCATGTACAGCGTTGACAGTGTGATCTTGGCGTTGCCCTGGTCATAACAAGGGCGTAACACATCGCCAATTACTCGCCACGCAACAGCAACGCTGCAGGGGGTAGCCACATGGCCGTCGACCACGCTCTGAGGTATAAGAGTTTCTGCTAGAGTTTCGCCGAGCTCCTCACATTAGCGAAACTGGCGCCTAAAGGGTTTTCTCCGTATCCTTCCCTGACATAGTCTACTTATAACCGACCCCCTTCTTCCCCAAGTCGCGTCATATGGCGCCCTTAACTAATGTGGGTTTTGTTTTCGTTACATTGTTCTGTTGTAAATAATACAACCTGTGTCTGGTTTCATAAGCTGTGTCTTCTCTATTTTCAATCATGGTATCGTCGTATGTTTACCGTAACTAAGGTAGCCTATTGTATATATTTTCATGTTGTGAACGTGCTCTGTGTAACGTATGCCCTAGAAATCAACATTCAAACTTGTTACACCAATCCTATGAGATTTTCTTTTGCTTGTGGGCTGCATCTGCTTAGAGCCTGCATGGTTTTTTCATGCACTTTCACGCACATCTCTGTCGCATAGTGCGACACTAACTGCTCAGATCACGTATTTATGTGTGATTTGTCAAAAAATATACAGTATTGTTTCGTTGAGCACCTGTTGTATATAGCATTTTATCATTACTGTTTTAAAACTATAGTGTGCGTCACACAAGCGATTCACTCTTCTATCATTCCGCAACTCATTGATTAGCCTATATCATTGCCACCAAATTAAATCCCAAGGCTAAAAGTTCTGAGATGACACGGACGACACTTATTTTCTTACAAATACAATTATGCAAGCTGTGTACGCCGTGCACTTCTACCCAATGACTTTCGTGCACCGACAGAAGTTTGCCAGTGTTCCAATCCTGCGTTCGTGTAGCGCCTCCGTGGGATGATGGAATGTACAAACTGAGTGCTGATCGGGAACCAGCCACCTGCTATTTCCGCGGGTAAACCGGCTCTGTTGTGTAGCAATTGTGTCAGGCCTACCAAGGCTCTGGGTACCGCCGACCCTGTTACAAGTCGTCACTCATGTCAGTGCCCGGAATATACGAACTTAACTTTCCCTATTGCTGGGCCAACCATAAAAATTATGCGCCGTTGCGCTAAAAATGAGTGCCGCAATAGTGGGACAGTTACCCTTGGTTGCACTCTGTGTTTTCGTGTATACCACGAGCATTGTATTTCCACTATTGAGAAAATGACCGTCACACCAGACAGATTTTTTCAGTGTTCGCGTTGTACTACGAAACTCGTACAGCCTACAGAATTCGTGTTTCCCACTTAAGGACCATCTGTAGCGACCGCGGACCGGTTACTTCAGCAGGCTCGCCAAACGACCACCGATCGTATATGTGGCGGAACCGACGATGCCATCTGCAGTGGCTGTAACATGCACATCTCAACACAGCGCGCTTTCCTGGAGGGATGGCAACAACACGGAGAACATTATCTCTGCAAACACTGTCTCGCCTACCCTCGACTTCACCTATCTCGTATACCGCTGTTTGTAAACATCCTGCAGTCACCCGCGCTTTCATGCGTGCACATGGCTCACCCACCAACTGTCAACACTGGGTGGCCACGCCCACCTCTGGCGGAATCCACGCCTCTCTCTAGCATAGCACCTGTGGCCAGGGCGGGATCAGTCGGCACCACACCAGCTAAGTTCCAGTCGTTGCCGTTTTTCTCCGGGTTGGCTGGTGAAGATCCCCAGGCATACATAAACGACTGCATAAACCAATTAACTCGGTACAGAGTGTGCGAGGAGGAGTGGCCAAACTGTGTTGGTAACCAGCTGACTGGCGAAGCACGTCATTGGTGGCGTGCTATTAGCTTCTATGGGATGTCCTGGTGGGACTTTAGTAGGGCTTTCCAGTGCTGTTTCGTGAGTACTTACTCCTCATTACATGCTCGGAGCTGTGTCATTCTTGAGGAACAGTCATCTGGTGAGACACTTACAGCATTCGCCACATGTAAAATAAATGCTGTGCAAAAATTTGAACAAAACCTTTCAGAAAGGGAAGTGTTAGAGATTGTGGCATCTACTGCGAGATCAGAGTTCCGTGCGGCTCTGTCTCCTTTGATTTATAGTTCCGTCGATGACTTCATGAGATCAATAATTGTTCTGGACCTAAACCATGGAGAACTGTACCGCTCCAGGAATCAACCGCGCAGTGTCCTTGACGAGAGACTCTGACAATGCCGCCCGCGTAAAAGGTGAGAGTGAAAGTGAGCGCAACCCCTCTTACCACCCAGTGCGTTACAATCGCCGTCCAGCTGACAACCCGCCGCTTGCTCCGGGCCGGAGTGACTCAAGTACAGGTCACCCGTGTCACCTCTGTGAAGGAGGACACTACCACTGGAGGCGTGAATGCAGGAACTACATCGAGGGTGTTAACCCCTAGACATGGCAGCAACCCACCTCCAGGAAACGGCCAGTCGAGGTAGAGCGACCGGATGTCATCTGCACCAGAGTAAGTCAAAATCAACATGGACAAACTATTCAACAGATTATCCTGAACCAAATTTTTAACAATACAAGTAGAATGATTAGAATTCCAATTCTTATTAATGGTAAGCCATGCCGAGCTCTAGTCGACACCGCTGCCTCTCATAATTTTGTGTGCATGTGTTACATAGATGTACGCAAATTGTCGCCATCTACTGGTATCATGCAACTAGCCACTATTCAACACTCAGGTGAGACCATGGGGGAAGCTGTCATTACAGTCAGGATATGCGATATTGAGACCACAACAACAGCTTTAGTGTCTGCGGACTTGTGTACCCTGGCTCACCGAACAAAATACTGTAGTTGAACCAGCAGCAATACGTATTCATTTCGGTAAGGGCGAGAGGCTCTCTGTATACAACCTTGACACACGTCCCGAGTCTGAAACTCCAGACATTAAGTTAGATGACTTAGACCATGATGTTCCACCACAATTTCAGAGTACTGTACAATGCTTACTGAGTGAACGGCGTGACGTATTCGCAGCGGCCGACCCGCTGCGCCGCACTAATGTAGCCATGCACTCTATCCCTCTAGTACATGACCAGCCAGTGTATGTACCACCACGGAGCTACCTACCTCACCAGTGTAGGATTATTAAGGAACAGGTTCAAGAGATGTTGGCCGATGGCGTTATTGAGCCTACTGACAGTAATTATAACTCTGCGATTACACTAGCGCCTAAGAAGGATGGGTCGTGGAGATTCTGTGTCGATTTTAGATCTATTAATCAGATAACATCCAGTGCAGCACCACCGCACATAAACATACGTGATTCCTTGTGTGCACTTGGCCACGCAAAAATTATGACATCTCTAGACTTGAGGTCGGGCTATTGGCAAGTTCCAGTGTCGCCTGAAGACCGGCACAAGACCGCTTTCACGACTCCTGATGGCTGCCGTTTTCGGTTTTGTGCCATGCCATCTGGGTTGAAATGCGCGCCTTCTACGTTTCAAACGATGATGGTCCACGTGCTTGACGGATACATAGGCGATTTCACCCTAGCTTACCATGACGACGTAATCGTGTGGTCAGAGACATGGGAGGACCACATACACCACC
The DNA here is from genome assembly GCA_003012365.1 of Medauroidea extradentata. NCBI lineage: Eukaryota > Metazoa > Arthropoda > Insecta > Phasmatodea > Phasmatidae > Medauroidea > Medauroidea extradentata. The sequence goes on along the minus strand of PNEQ01096776.1, from coordinate 37,152 downwards.
TCTCATTGGTGCTGGAACGGCTGGCAATTAATAAATTGTCATGTGCAAACAACAAATGTCATATTGGGAAAACCGAAATTAAGTTTCTAGCTAACATGGTAAACGAGGATGGTCACTGACCAACTGACGAACAGCTTAAACTAATAACGAAATATTCTGTGCCCTGCACACAAAAACAATTATGCAAGTTTTTTGGCTTAGTGAATTGGATACGAGAGTACATAAGAAATTTTGCAGCAATCACAGCACCCCTCACCGACCTTCTGTCTCCTGCTCATCGGTTTGTGTGGACACCGGAACACAATAATTGTTTTGAGGAAATTAAGAACCGTTTCCGACAATGCCCAGCATTGGCACGATACGACCCAAGCCAGCATCTGTATTACCAAACCAACGCGAGCGAGAAAGGATTGGGGGCTGTCCTGTTTCAACTTGGCAACAAGGGAGAACACAGAATAATAGACTTCAGTAGTGCAAAGTTCGGCCCAACAGAGCGTAGGTATGATGTTAATGAGAGGGAGTGTTTGGCAGTAGTATGGGCTGTCAAAAGGTACCGACCGTTCCTAGAATACCAGCGCTTCACGCTCAGGACAGATAACCGGTGTCTTGTATGGCTACACTCAATGCGCGAGACATGTAGCAAGCTAGCCCGCTGGGCATTACTTTTACAGGCTTACGACTTTGAGGTACAGCATGTTCCCGGTACAGATAACCAGCTGGCAGATGAATTGTCTCGCGCCCCGGGCGTAACAATATGGCATTAGACGAGGATGAATGGGACGAGCTCCTGCCGCCAACGCGCTCAGAGACCTACACGAATAGCACTACAGCCACCTGTAACGTAATTACCACTGGAGCTGAAAACACCACACTGGAAGATGTTTATCAGTGTGTGCTACATGCACAACAGCTGTGCTAAGAGTCCCAGTGCAGAATCGTGGAGTGTGCCACAGGTACTGTAGAAGGCTGGCGTGTCATTGACAACCGGTTAAATACCGGGGCCGCACACCGGAAGCCAAATGGGCAGTGTTCGTACCCCGTGCAATGCGAAATTGTGTACTAACATTCTCGCACGCCAGTGAGCTCGCCGGCCACCCCAGCGCTACTCAGACCTGCTGCAACATACATCAATACTTTCATTGGCCTGGCATCGCTCGTGAAACTTGCAGATTTGTGCGCAGTTGTCATGCATGCAGCTGCTTTAAAAGCCGTCGCTCAGATGGAATACAACAACAACAGCCACGAAAGCCAACTGAGCCCTTCGATACTGTCGCACTGGACCTGATGGGGCCATAATATCCCCGCACTACATCTGAGAAGCGATTTGTGTTTGTGGTGACAGACTTATTTTGACGCTGGACAGAGGCATTCCCTGTCACAAATGTGCGCGTGAAGTGCATAGCGAGAGTGCTTGAGACAGAGTTTTTCCCCCGATGGGGCTACCCCCATGAGCTCCTGTCGGATAATGGCACACAGTTCACAGGACGTGCGTGGAGAGAACTATGTACAAAGTGGGGGGTTGTACACCACACTATGGTGGTGTACCATCCACGTGCTAACCCCACGGAGCGTCGGAACCAGGACATCAAGACGCAACTCCGACTTCGTATGGGCAAAAATCATGCATTATGGGCAGAACAATTACCTGCCGTACTCTTCACCTTGTGCCGCCGAATAAATGAAGCTACTAGTCGAACACCGGCCGAAATCCTGCAGGGTTGTGACCTTACCCTGCCAGGCGAGTTCGCCTGTCCATCAAGAGAGAGCGCAAGCGCCACTGAGAACCTTGTCACACGGGGCGAAAGGCGCCAACACATGCTAGAGGAGGTACGCACTTAACAGTCCCGCTACATACAACAGTGGGTGCCTGAAACCACACCGCCTCCATGTCAGCTCACAAGGCCAGACAACTAGTCTTCGTTCACGAACAGCCACAATCAACAAAAACTAAAAACTTTTGTGCTGGGTTCGCACCCCGGTGGAGTGGTCCGCACCGCATTGTACACCCTCTGGGTGCTACCACATACTTGGTGCAGATAAATCACCGCCGGCAAATACCAGTGCACCGAGACAGAATGTGCCTCGCTAATGTAGCTGCTGACATCGCAACGCCAGGTGTCACGGGCACCGAACCGACAGCCAACATCACACTTAATACAGATAACTCAACTAGCAACGTGAACGAATCTGCACAAGTGTCTGCAAGTGGTGATTCCCTTGACTCGTCTACATCTATGTCACCCGGCATCCCGACGCCCAAAGGGAACATGGCAGGCGAATCGACGGCGGAAGGAGATCCCAATCCAGCTAATGTACGTTGTATCGCACTTGGCCTTAATGAAGACGCAACTAACAGCGCTGAGTCAACCAGTGATGCCGGGCTTAAGGACGAGACACCTTGCATAGCGAAGCCCTCGGTATGAGCTGCACCAGACAGCACGCTCGACAAGCCACCTCAGGGTTTGAACGAATCACAGGGCACTTCTACTCGGGCTGAAGCTACGACTCCCCCGGATTACAACTCCCTAGTGGATATAATCAAGAAGAATATAGCAGCGGATGTCGAACCCTCGCAGGCGCGGGGACTACGACGACGATGTGCTACATCGAGCGCCAACAGCAGCAGCGATGAGTCCAGTGCTGGCAGTGACACCTGGTCGCTCCAAGCCACTACGCCATAATCTGCGTGCTACTAGCACGACTTGCAGGGTCCCGCCATCTCCAGGCACAGCAGTCTATGCAGCAACACTACAGAGATGCCAACCTGTCTTATCTATTGCCAATAAACCTCGCCACCAATGTCACCTCCGACCTCGACGAGCTCAGTGTGCCCCCATCCCTCCTGCTGCTGCATCTGATACAGTGGGACGGTAGTGGGCGTGCAGCGGGCAAACAGTCTCTAGCGGAGGGGGCGTGTGACGTGAACCACCATCCGCGTTCCTATTCTAGACCATTTGCTCTACTGCTCTCCCTAGCTAAGGTCCTGCACTCGCGACCCGACGAGGCTACTCCAAGGGTTACACCCTGCAGACATGTAGCGAGTAACCTTTCACTCACGCTGGCATTGGGTGCAGCAGATAGGGAATATATATTAATTAGTGGCCAGAACTGCTTTAATTAATGTATTTCCTGGGAAACCCTACGAGTGTGAGAGTCATGAGGCGTGTGTTCTGCGGTAGTGCCAACATAACACTTGCAGCGGCATCTGTTTTAGTTTTTATTTTTCTACTGATGTCATTTATTTTGTACTTATTTTTCTTAATGAGAGTGTATTGTGTGTATCATAATTTTAGTTGATATCTGTTCCTGTATGTAAATTTTGGCGGGCAGTGCTGCGCTACTAGAGCGCGTCCCGCCACTTTGTCGGCAGTCCTGCCCCAGCAGACATTCAAGGGGGCACATGTGCGGGAGGTTCGCTCCGTTACGCCAGCTGTTGTCCGCTTGTGTCGTGACTTGCGTTGATCTGTAGAATAGCAAAGCATGCATTAAAACCTGTATTAAAATTAAATACATGTATACTTATTTATTTGATGTGCCACGGACGCTTCATATACAGTGCTGACAGTGTGATCTTGGCGTTGCCTTGGCCATTACAAGGGCGTAACACATCCCCAATTACTCGCCACGCAACAGCGAAGCTGCGGGGGGTAGCCACATGGCCGTCGTCCACGCTCTGAGGTAAAAGAGTCTCTGCTCGAGTTTTGCCGAGCTCCTCACATTAGCGAAACTGGCACCTAAAGGGTTTTCTCAGCATCCTTCCCTGACATAATCTACTTATAACCGACCCCCTGCTTCCCCAAGTCGCGTCAGAACTTTTCCATTTTATAACAAACACATTTTTTCTACATAGGCCCCTAATATATGTGTGTATTTTGTACATCGTTGTAAAATGTGTAAAATATATTTCAATAACCGGGGTTCCATATATTTGTATAACTTTCTATTGTAATAACATGTACAGTTGCAACCATCACGGATGGGAAATATGTAATATTGTTGTAACATATTTTCTTTAACCGAACATGGAGAAATTGTGCTTGAGTACGATGGTGTCCATTATCACAGTCTTTTGTTACAAAATGTGAAAAACTGTAATATTTGATAGCTTATTGTAGCTACTTCTCAATTTTATAATTAACAAAAATTTCGTAGACGTAATGGAAATTCATATTTTATGTGTAACTGTATAAATTGTACAAAATATTTATTTATGATTATTGTAAGTGTTTTTCTTCTTGCATTACTCTCTACTTTACTGTAATGATATATGCAATAGCAACTGTCATGTGTCTAAAATATAAAATAATAAGTTTGTAATACAGTTTACCTAGCGACACTGTTACACTGAATTTATATGCTTCAGTAGGGCCTATCTCATAAGAGTTATCGAAATATATATATTTTTTTCAAATACAAATGTGTGAATTAGGAAAGAAAGTGTGGTGTGATTAAATCGACAGTTTTTTTTTGTACTGGCCGTTGATCCAGACGCGCGCGGCAGCTGAAGTACTCTCTGTGTGCAACCTGCCGCCAAAGTAATAACATTCCACATAACTCAGATAAGTCATACAAATAAAATTTAGAATATCGTCTTCCTTTCGTCCGCTGAAACCATCCACATTATCTTCTAAAACAGAAAAGTTTGTCGCTTGCTGTATTTACGATACATTTTTCCAACAATGGTCAGTAACACGTCACTAACAATTATTTTAACAGTATAATAATTGAAGTTACAAAAATTAACATGCATAAATATGGACAGAACATTTCATATATGCTGTAAAAGTTTAATATCATTTGGATGAATGGTTTGCAATTAAAGGCGAGTATAGTTTCAAATATTATTCGCATATAGGCCAACTAGTTTGGCTTGTCGAGAGTGAGTGCAGCGTGACGTGGTGTGCAGAAGAGTTCCAAACATGCTGGGGCTCTGCATGACATTCGGTTATCGCTAACTCTAGTCTCCAAGACGACAGTCTCAACTACGCGTGGCAGAACACAGCTAAATAAGTTCCCCTCCTGCGGCTTCACCCACATGCCATCCCCTCATCGCACGGCCTTATCCGCGCGCTCGACGTGTTTCAACCGTCGCTCCTTGCAGACAGCATGAAGCAGACACTGGTTGCGCAAAAATATACCATTTTCACAAACAATTACATGGAAATTCAATTCTGTAACCACAGACATTTATGACACCAATTCCTTTAGAAAAATTTGCTCTTTAGTCCTAGTGATGTAAGAATTCAAGGTTCCTGTTAAGGAAACAAGAAATGAGACGCCAAATATAGTCTTTTGAACATTTTTTTTAAGGTATTTGACATGGCGACATGTGAAATTCAAATCATTAAGTACAACAAACCATCTTTTTTCCCTTAACGTAAAAAATAATTTTGCTGTATCTTGAATAGTTCGTTTTTAAGATGATTGAGAAAAGGTAGGTGTTTTCCAAGTTTTAAGCGGTACAGAAGCCCCTTAAGTTGGTCCGATATCTAGAAGTAATATTTCACAGATATCTTGAGACAAGGGAAATTGTCCCAATTTACAAGCAGGGGGAGGCATGGCAGCTACAGACCAGTGAGTCTTGTATCAAATACAGGAAAGACATTTAAGAGACTGGTGGAACAGTATGTAGTGCAGGTTATGAGATAGAGGTACTGGTTGCAGGATTATCAACCTGGATTTAGGAAGGGTTATTCGTGTGAGACACAGCTGGCTGAACTTATAGAGGACTTGGTACAGGCTGTTGATGAGGGGAAGTAGATGGATGTCTGCTTCATTGACTTTGAAAATGCATTTGATAAGGTCCTGCATGGGGTGTAATGGGAAAGTTCATGAATTGCTGGTAGACAAAGTTGTAGTGAGATGGATTGGAGACTTTCTCAAGGAGGCAAGACAGAGTGTAAAAGTGGGAGAATATTTATTGCAAGGGGGAGAAGTTATGGTTATTGTGCCACAGGGAAATGTGTTGGGGCCATTGTTGATTATAATAATGGCAAATGACATGGCTGTAGGGGTGAGTGGCAGAATACAGTTGTTTGCCGATGACTTAGGGGTGAGTGGCAGAATACAGTTGTTTGCCGATGACTGTGTTTTATATGCAGAGGTGGGTGGAGGAAACAAGTTGCAAGATGACATTTATAGCATACAATTGTGGAGGGAAGAGAGCAAAATAAACATGAGGAAGACAACATTGTTAGGTTTACAAGAAAAGGTTAGGAGTGCAGACGTGTACAGATGAGGGCGGGTAATAAAGGAACCTTCAGAATACAAGTACCTAGAAATAATGATGCAGAGTGACTTAGGGTGGAGAAGGTAGGTGAAGATAGTGGTATCTGAAGAGAGAAGGCCTCAAGGTATGCTGGGAAGGGTGTTAGTAGTGCAGTGAAGGTAAGACATATGTTACAGTAGTATGCAGAGTGGGACATGTATGTGGAATTGGAGGTGCAGGAGCTTGAGAAGGTGCAAAGACAGATAGAAAGGTGAGTGAAGGATAAATGGAGAAGGTAAGAGCAGGCTGATGAAGACAAAGGAATTTTCGGCCATATGTGATGCTGAAGGAAGTGGAGTGGAACTCGTTGAAGGAAAGAAGAGTGGAAAGACTGACTAGGATGTGGAGGGTGGGAAACAGAAAGTAAAGCTGCGTTAAGTTAGCTTCTAAGGCAGAACATAGAGGAAAAGGAAATAACTTCAGCAAGATGATCCAGGTGATGAGCAGAACAGAGAGGGGTAGGCAGTTAATGTTTAGGAGGTTGGTGAGGGAGTGGAATTTACTTTCAGAGGAGTGGGTGAGGGTGAGGGGGATTAGAAAGTTTAGGAGGGGATTGAGGAGGAGGTTACAGCTTGCCAACTGGCCAGTACCCTATTGCAAGTTGTTGTTGTCGTTGTCGATGGAAGAACAGTAACGCATGGAATGAATACCAGAATTAAATCATGGACATCATAGCCTACTGAACGAATCTGCCTGATGCCAGTCATGGATGTTTTTTGCTTCTTAATTATGGCTGCTTTGTCTCGTGCAGAGGTAACTACAAATTATTTCGAGCTGGAATTCACTGCAGTTTATTATGCAGCTGTCAAGAAGGTTGCACAAACTATTTTATTCACGTGCTGTTATCTACTAGGTATTTCAAAGCTGTCAATAGTGCTTTTAAATAATGCACCATAATATGAAATTTCTCTTTTGTGCACAAATGATGCTCTCTTATTTCAACTCAATATTTTAAGTACTAGTAGAGTTTTCAATAATTACAGTTTGATTTTGTTAATATTTTCTTCTAATCTGAATATTTGGGCTTAAAAAAATAAATGGACTTCAAAAATGATAACTTATCAAAACAGGTATTACACAACATGTATTTGCTACTAAAAGCCAAGTTATCGTAGATCTAAAACCCGTAGTGGCCATTTTGTAACTACGCAAACAAGGCCTCTAGAGGTCACGTACAACTTGCCATATTTCAGAGACTTTTAATGTGCACAATTCTAGTCAATTTGTAGCAACTAGTGCCCAGCTATTATTAGATCTTTTTTAAGGGGAACACCTGGGATGATTAAGGTTAGTAGATAGGAGGTTGGCTCAAAGGCCCACTGTGCGCTGAGTGGCTGCCTGCTTGTGACGTAGCTCAATGCCCTCACCTTGCTCTGGCCCAACCGCATGACACATGAAGCGAATACATAGGAAAACTCAAATCGTCAGTATGACTAAACCATAAGACATAACAGCGTGAAATTTTTAGTAATTGGATATAAGTTTATGAGGTCAATTATCGACAGCAGAGTTTTAATTTATCTGGTGGGATTATATAGCAGTATAAATAATGATTGCAGTGGCTTTTCCAGCCTTTTGTGGTTATTATCGCAACACAAAACAAAATCTTACAGTTTTCCATGTTAAATGCTGTGAACAAATACAATACTGCTATGAACAGAAACAAAATGTGTGAGTACTGTCAGTGTTTCTCTGATTACTACGCACAGCATAATGTAAGATAACAGTATTTATTTGAGCACTGAATTAATATAGTTTGGATGTTATAATGCATCAGTAGATTCTGCCATTTGTTATATATATATATATATATAAAATATTGTTGAGCTTTAAACCAGTTCAATAGAAAGTATTTTAGTCCCAACATCCTGTTGTTCTAAATATTGACTTTGTATGAATACAATACTTGTTTCAAATCTGAAAAAGTTTTAGTATGATTTATTGTTACCTTACAATTGGCACATACTCTACTGATGCATAACACCATCCAATTAGTGTCTACTTCGTATCCACTTACGAAGTTTGTATCATATGTAGCTAACAAAAGCATTGGAATGTGGGTCATTAATAGTGTAACAACCCTAAATTGTAAAGGTTTTTCTCAGCTTTAACCTAAATGAGCTTCCTACAAGGACTTTTACTGAAGCATTGTATAGTGTAGGCCTATTATGTCTTGAGCACTTATTAGCAATGGACGGTGTCAAACATTGTTATGTGAGGTAATTTAACCCCTGTAAACACCACATTACAAGTGAGTGAGAGATTTTGGTCAGTGCTTAACATCGAGGTCTTTAGTGCTGGTGAAAGGTGACATGAGGTGAGTGTGGAGCAACACCGGAATGAAGGGGCGGGGGAAACGGGAGATCCCCGAGAAAACCCGCCGACCAACAGCATCGTCCGGAACGATTCCCACTTGTAAAAATCCGGGGTCCGACCCTGTCGGGAATCAAACCCGGATTGCCTTGGTGAGAGTCGAATGGTCTGGCCATTCGGCCACCATGGCCCCTCACCACATTACAGAGTTTTGTGAATTTTCTGTGTTTTCAATTAAAAATTGTAAGGTTACGTAAAAAAAGAAATATGATAAAACATACAACTTCTCAGTAACATATCAGATGTGCTTGCATACATAGGCAGCAGTGAGACTTCACCCAACCACCATCGCAGAAATTTGCTTAAATATGCATTGTGTGATACCTGAACTTTTTACATAGTTTGGATTGAACTGAATGTACATATTTACGGCCAGAATAATCATGCCTACCGATACCAGATTAAGGCCATGCTTCCTTGTTCCTACTTTTTTTAGCTATATTATTTTTTTTACGCCTAAAGGAGAGAAGATATCAAAAATAAATTTGGTAGTTTAGTTTAAAATTGTCTTCTTCATGTTGGCTGATATTATTCCAAGGCAGTAAATAGTATCGTTTTAGCTAATTGTGTAACTAACAAAATCCTGGTTTGTTGAATTTTTTCAGGAACCCTATAGTTTCTTGTTTTGAAAAAAAATTAGCTATCTCACCAAAAATCATTTAAAAGATAACTTCCAAACAGATTTTTTATATCTGCTCTCGTTTAAGCTTAAAGAAATAATTATCGCAAGAACAGTAGAAACTAGATAAGTTTGTCTTAAAAAGAGAGCTGTATTTCGCTAGCAATCAATATTAGTGGCTGCTGTTGATTTTAAAATAAGATAGGCAATCAACTTTACTTCAGTAATTGCAAGAAGCAATAAAAGTGTTGCAAAGACTTAATTTTCATGTGTTTCATGGTAAGCTAGTGGTGCTAGGTAGGAATATTTGCCTACCACACTCCTCTTATTTTACTAGTAATTTGAATTTGTGCGATATCAGGTTACATAATTGAAATCACATAATATTTTTTATAGTTTCTATTTTTCTCGTATTTTAATTTTCATTACACATTTGATTAGTTAACATTCATGCAATCATTTTCAAAGCATGCTAACATTAACATTTCCTGTACATTTCTATACTATTATACCTATGATACTAAACATAATTTCTGTGTGGCCAAATAGACATAATAAAAAGATAACATCTGTAGAGAAATAAGTGTATTCTCCAAGATGTGGAAATAAATAAAAATATATGTATATTATTAATACACAAACCAATATACATACACAAATACATGTACATAATGAACAGTTATTTTACTGAAGCATTTAACCAAATTACCAAATAATGCGACTTGTCCTGACTGAATATATGAATGAAATAGGTGATGTTTGTAATGTTTCTCAATAAACGTAACATTTATGCTTATGTTCATTAAATCAAATTGATCGTATTGAGTTACACGAGTTATAATGATGCAAAAATTATCTTGTTAGTTTTTGCAATTGAAGTTAAAACTGTTAAGATGTTTTAAAGTTTGATGTGTGTTTATTTAAACACCTTAATTTTCTCGGAAGCTTGTGATTTGTTCAAATGTTTTGTTTTGAGCTGCTACAAACAAGATTATTATTTAAGAATGTTAGTCTTATAAACACGTGCTGGCTGCAATAAGCTTTCGAAAATCTTTCAGAAAACAAATGTTTCTGTACCCTATGTTACGTGTTACACGGTGAACACACTTCAGTGCTTACACAGCTTATGATTTATTTATGGCTTCGAATATTTTGTTTTTGTCAAGGTAGACACATGTTAAACGGTGTACATACTTCGGTACTGTTACAAGTGTTGTGTTTATGGCTTTTGATATATGACCTTTATGTTTCACTAGCATGAGCAGTTTTGGGGAAGGTTCATTTAAGCCTCTATACACAAATACTGGTTTCAGTTGGGGATGTCCTTTCTACAGCATTTTTTTGTTGCATTTTTAGTAAAGGAACCCAGCTCTGAACATTTGATCTTGAAATTCCTTTCTATCCACTTTGCAGTATACATTTCCAAATTTTTTTTCTCGAAAGTGCTGGTTAAATTCTACATTAAATTTAATTTTGTAATTTAAATAAAACTATTATTTTCAATTTACTAATGGTAACTTTTTGCCAATGTACTCGCTGTTTCTTTGAAATTTATGAAAATATAAACAAGATTGTTATTTTACGTTAATACTGTTAACTAACCAAAACAGAGACTAGTTCTTTGCGAAAACACATAAAACGTTTGACTTTTTTTTAATCAACTGTCAAGTTATAGTCCTATTTGAATTTTGATTTGTTAAAACACAAAATTTCAAGAAGCTCCTGCTTATCAATTGTGTGTATTTAACGATTGAATAGGGAATTTGCAAAAGGGACCAAGTCCACTTTGTGAGCAAATTCAGGTTATATGAGATTTTGACACTCCAAAGCACTCTCTTGGCTGTCAGCAACAAAAGAAACCCAATCCTATAGAAGAAATACGTTCATGAATGTGCCAGTAGTGCATTATTTTGTTAATGACTTACATGATTGTAGTTGAATAACAATTTTCAACGTGGCTTAGTAGTTTTTTCACTAGTACATACTAAGGTTCCAATAATCTACACCAAAGACATTATGCTTTCTCTGATAGTGTAATATGTAACATTGCTTTATGGATAAAATGTACTGGATGGTGTTGTGTTTGCAAAATATGTTTCTATGTATCATATTACTTTTTCACTAGAATATACCAACATTAGACTAATATACACTCAAGGTATAATATTTTATGTGCCATTTTTAGAAAAAATGCTACTTATTTTTAAAAAGGTATCAATTCCAATTAATTTCTAAAAAAAAATAAAATATAAATGAGTGTCTGTGTCAGTTATGTTTCATATTATTCCACACACACTATACTTTCATGTTATCCATTATTGATGACCTGTTTCACTTCCAGATCCACTATAATAAGTTTTTTGTTGTTTACCAGCAATCTACTCAATTGGACTTGGTCCCTTTTGCAAATTCCTGATTCAATTTACCTTTTTGTATAAACGCTCTTGCTAATTTATTATTTAAGTTTCATACCACATTGGGAAATGTATTGATTAAAAAAGAGTTTATTTGTATGTGTGTGTCTGTCTATGTATGAGTCTGTCTATACCTGCATATACACACACACATACACACATACACACACACACACACACACTTGGGGAAACATTTTCAATTTATTTCTGTAAGAACATTGTCAACATTTGTTCTTGATGCTACTAGTATTTTTTTATTTTAACTACGATGTGTTCGGTTTTTTTTTAATATATTTATTTATTCCAGGTATACATGAATTTATGATTCCTGATTCTAGCATTTTTAGAGTAGTTGACAATATTTAGTGCCAAAACGTTGTGAATACCATTAAAGAAATTGTATCTGGGAGTGAAAATGTAATTAAAATCTAATATAAAATACTAAAATCAAAGACTATCATTTGAATACAAAATATTTTTAATTTTTAGTTCACAGTTCAGTTGCAAACCATTACTGGGTTTCAGGCACGACATCCAAACATCCATTCAGGATACCTTATAAATGCTTTATTGAATATCCCGTTATGAAGTCCATCATCTCTTGTGTCTTGTTATCAGACATGCCAGATCTAGTCCATATACAACCATTGGGAAGTTCTTGAAATCTGTTGATGTAACAGCAGGTTTCAGGATGTTGATAGGATCTGACCATACCACAATATCACTGTGACTCGTTGCTATGAGAATGTCACCAAATCTTATTGAAGATAATTTTATTTGAGAAACAGAAGATATTTTCAGTTTTGTAGTGAAAAGTTTTTGGTGAGCCAATATCTTGAAGTCTATACACTCTGTCATAACAATCACCATGAATGGATTTTTTATAGTTGACTCAGCAATGATATTTACAATATCCATTAACTTGAATGCTGTACATCATTTCTTGCACCGCTCAATGACAGCAAAATCCCGAACACAGTCCCAGAAAGTATGGCCTTTGACCGGGAATATGTGGATGATCTCTGTAAAAATCCCTTTAGACAAGAGTGTCAGGTACATAGCAATTAGAATGTGATTCTTATTTTGACCTGTGCAATTATAAGACTCTCTACCTCCGACATGTTCAGTCCACACACATGCTTCCTCTTCTTTTGACAGAGTCATGTAGACTAAGATTTTGACATGCTATCTGCCTGAGTATGTTAACTGAGGAAGATACATTTTCTACTGCATATATAATGTAACAACGTCCTTTTCCAACATGACTCAACACATTGAGATTTCCCTGCAGAACTATACACTTCTACAGAATTCTGCTGTTTCTTTCATTCATTTTCCTTCAACTAATCTTAAATATGTTTTAATTTCTTACAACATTTGTTATCAATTTCCATAATTACGGCTTCTTTTGTACCCGTTTTAACACAGTGTAACAGTACAGAACAACCCTTTTATAAACATACACCAGTAACAACACACTGTCGAAAGACACAGATTATAACAGCAACACCATAGAGGTTACACTTGTATAATTGCACTTACAATGTTTTGAGATGCACCTTGCATATTTCGTTATTTGGAATGCCACTGCCTGTACCACTTTTTACCAAGTGGAAAATCATGGCACTTACAACGTTGTGGCATCGCACGCTTCAATTAGTAGTAATGTGTATATTATTTTTACATGGTTTAAGTATATTTTTCATGAAATATATTTTCAGGATTAAAATTCATTAACTTTGTTTGGAAATTCTGCTGTAAAATTATAAAGTTATATTTTACAGTATTAGTGCAGCAAAAATGTCACTGATGACTTGAATGTATTAAGAAGTACCATTGTTTGGTTACTATTTTAATATAAAACAATAATTTTGCTAAGTCTGTAGGGAAAATATGTTTTATTTTATGGAAGCTCTCCAAACGATTCCAAATCTTAAAAAGATAAGCTAATATGTGGGTGTCTTGCTTCTTTATTAGGTAATAAACATTACAGCTATACAACTTATCGTAGTTATTAAGAGTAAATGAAACAGAACCCAATGCAAACTTGTGGTTTTGTAAGCAGGATTTGAGATCTTTTGAAGTGAACATTAGGGGAAAAAATGTTATGTTTGGGGATGTGCCATGTGGTCCAACCTTCCAGGCTGGACGCCATTTTGTGGACTCGTTTAAACCGCACAGTTTGAAGCCTCCAGCCAGTGCCTCCCCTTCCTCCCTACCCTGTTTGTGCTTCGCGTTGTGTGCGCACCTTCCCCTCCCCTCCTCCACTGCTTCCTTTGTGCCGGCCCACGGCCAGGTGGCCAGTTGTGTAAGTAGCTTGGGCCGAGCGGTACCTGCCTGCTCCTTCTGTATGTTGCCGACCATGGTAAGATTACTTTTCGATCTTTTCATTCCTTTTTCCGTCCTGCCCGATTCAACTTCTATGCTTTTCTCTTGTTCAGTGATAGTAACGATTGTTGCGTAAGAATGTATTGTATCTATTGTATCCTTGAGATTTTATAATATACAGCAGTGTTGATTTCAACAGTTGTTACTTTCTGACCTTTGGGTCACGTAGCCAAGTAGCTGATAATCCTGCCTTCCCCTGGCCCTCGATACTCCCCGAGCGTTCTCTAGTATGTTATGGTTTGGTGTGTGGTTGGGATAGTGAGTCCCTTAGTGTCACAGGGATTTGATAGTCCATTCTTATGCACGTCATTCGGAAATCTGTGATGAGTAATCAAGCTGTTAGCACAATAACAAAACCCTACACTACTAGTGCAGGCAAGACCATAGAAGAGGTGTGGCAAGCCTGCCTCAGATGGCTGTGAGCTACGTCATGCCCGTGCCCTTTGCCCCTCAGTTCTCTCAACTAAATGGCCCTTCTTGGGCCAACTTACCCTCTACAGACCTTGTTATATGATAGCTTGACTTCAAAAATGACAGAAAAAACTCTTTGAATATAATGTTTCTCTAGTGCATGATTATATCTATGTACTCAGTGCTTTTACATGCAGAAGTTGACAGCGGCTCTGGCGTTTTATGAAGTTGAAAAATTGTTTTCATTTCCTTTGCTATTTCTGAGAAGTATCACCATTTATAGTAAGAGTGAAGCAAGTGATAAGATCACTTCTTAAGTATTGTATTGAGCAATTTGTATTTGTTTTGTATAGCTGTCATTCTGATAGCTACAAAACAGGTTGCTTAACAACATGGATATTACATTTCTGGAAAAAATTTTTTTTGGAAATAGTTAAAGGGACTACCAAATCAAGGAATATGAATGTAATTGTGGTTCCCTCAGTTTGATAGTTTAAAAATAATGTTTGTAAAATGTGTTTAAAATGTTTTATGATCTAAAAAAAGAGGTTATACAAAGAAAAAAATGTTTTTTTTAATTTCATGTTTTTGTTTAATTAAATTAATTAAATATTTTATCTTTTAAAACTGACATAAGCTCTCTCTAACACACATACGTGTACATACCTTTGTCAGAATTTGGTTTAGCATATTCAAGCAGATTCTTTATATGTAAGTAATCTTTAGGGTCAGTTCAAACAAAGTGTTTGAATACAGGTTTGTTGTGACACTTCTTTGGCATGTGCGTGTCGTCAACCCCCACTCCACGGTAGCTTGTGGCTGAAGAGCACAAGTTGAGATACTAGATGGTTTAACTAGTATGAGAGCTCAGAGGAAAGGCGAGGGATTCACCAGGCTAGGGTTTGAGGTCTGAGCATGATACCTCTATGCGCATGGCATTGTGCTATGGTTTGGTCATAGACAAGCTGCTATAAAGGCGTAAATATGGTATTTGTAGACAATACAGTACGTCGTTTCTGTGTTAGAGTAAATTTTAGATAAATTCCATTTTTTTTAAAGTGTTGTGTTTGCAAATATACTATTTTATGATTATTTGTCTTTCCCGACTATCACTGCGAGGCATAACATTAATTAACACTGATTACCGGGAGTTTACTGTAATAGTATACAGCAATTTTGGCATTTGCAAGCATGTGTGGAAAAATTCACATTTTTTCATTGGTCGTACCTAGAGTTTTGAATCAAACAGCATTGTACAAACTTCTTCTGGCCAGCGGTGTCATTTCAGGTTTTTCTTTAGGGGGGTGGGGGAAGCAAGATTTTTTTCGGCGACATTGACCTTGTTGCATCTTTTTTATTAATTAAGCATGTATAAATTAGAAACTTTAATAATAAAACTTTAGTTCTATGTGCTTAAGTTAGCATTTTTTAAATAACAAAATATAAAAAATATATTTTATACATATAAAAATTCTAAATCTAGGGGGAGGCATTTACCTCCCCAGGACACCCCCTAAACGACACCTCTGGTTCTGGCTGGATCAGATTTTTTGTATTATAAAAATATCATTTTATTTTATTTTTTTTTTTAGTGTTTTGAGGTGTGCCTAAACATTGATTTGACAATTTTTTTTTTTTCAAAAATCAATTCAGAGATTTTAAGTGACAGGAAAGCTTTGAGTCTCAAAGTTTTAAATTTGTTTGTGAAAATCCTCTATTCTAGTAGTCTTTGCAAACCAAGAATGAAATCTGAGGAATGTTTTCTTTGGCTTTAGTTAGTGTATCAAATTAAATTTTTTTATGATTTTTGTAAAGTTTAGACAAAAATATTGCTGTTGGACAAACTGCTAAAAACCTTAGATTACACCAGTACAAAGTCTCATATGATAATGAACTCCTGTAAAAAATTGGACATTTAAGTTCTGTTGCAATTAGAGAAACTTTTGAGTGCAAGTTGCAAAAAGTTAGACCTTTATAGTTGTGTTAATTACACACCCATAGAAATGCAACTTCGTTGTCACTACACACATTTATTACATGCCTTGTTTGTACAGGAAATCAAATAACTGCTTACTAAATTGTTACAAAAAAGTGATTTTTTTTATTGGAATCAGGCTGAGTGGTTGTTTAGCAAACAGATATTTCATATCAAAGGTTGTTGGAGATTATGTTTAATTGTCCAGTGCATGTTAGTTCTCTTGATGTCAGTATCCTCAAAGCACACTTGACTGTTCTCTGATTAGAAGGGACGAACCTGTGAAATCTCGTTCGTTTAACTTGCTGTTTTCAAATCTATTGTGCTGTTTTTTCCCTTATTGTTAATATATTAATTTCTGGCATACATTTAACAAATGCTAGTCATGTTGTTGCTGCCATACTGAAGCATATCTTCAGGTGTAACATACAAAAGTGTGTAAAGTGGCTTGCTATTTTTCCCTGTGTGCTAACTACATTTCAGCAAAATCTGCGATTTGTAACTCAAATAATTGGACGTTCTGTTAGGTATTTGTTTAAGTGATTTTCAACACGTTCTGATCCATTTTGGTTTAGTGTGATGTCCCATGCTGCAGCGAAGCTAGGGGGGGGATTGAGGGTTTTAACACCCTTCATTAACCATAAAAAATGTTGAAAATCATATAAAAATATTGAAAAGATTTTTATTAGTATAATGTCCAATGTTTCGTTATGAAAAACTGCTAAAATAACACAATTTTGCACCTTGAAATTCAAATTTTCTCGGGGTTTCATTATATTATTCTCAGGTTAAACCCTCCTCTTACACAAATTCTGCTAAACCACTGGGTCTACGTGATCAACCAGTGGCATAACATCCATAATTCTATGATGTATTAAGTCAACACACTTTACTGATACCTGATAGAGCACAACTAAAATACTCTTGCGCACAACAACTTCATTGTCACACATTTTAGCAGTGTACAAACATATATTATTTCTTTTAGTTGTTTAAACACCTTGTGTGTGTGTCTTTTTTTTTTATATGTTACAACAGACTTGTTAACATAACATCGTTCTGCTCTTTTGAGCCACCATTCTAAAAATGTGTGGACAATTCTTCTTTATATCAGAAAAGAAATTTATATTTAAGTAATTGCAACTTATTAAATAATTCCACGTTAATATAGTAAATTAATGTATAATTGGTTTATTTACCACTGGTCTCATGCTGCTGCTAACCTGCGTATCCATGTGGAGTGTTAAGAGGGGAAGCAGTAAATATCTTGCCTTGTGTGGTAAAGGAGTGAGGAGTGAAATGGCTAGTCACTCAACAATGAAAGGGAAGGAAGCAGCTAACACTGCAATCTTGGTTGCTATTATTCCTCTTCTCCCTGATAAAGCAAGTAACTGAAAGTGTGACAGAGGAAGAAGTTAACTAGTGTGTGTTGGCAGTAAATAAAGCTGCACCAGGATGCAAAATTGACTAAAGTCCCATGTATCCTCTGAGCTCAGACTATATTTACTCTTTAATTCCAGTGAAAAAATTTGCAGGACATATACTGGGTAAATATAGTATGTTTTAACATTAGAGCAAAGCAGCTACCATAATTTTATTTGCGGTGAAATACTCAGTAGTTCAATTTTTAAGTGAACCTATTATAGCTGTTTTTCTGTGAAGTTGTAAACATGCCCCGGCTAGGTGTCCAGTGATAAGAAAATGTTCTTGTGGCCACATGCCAAGGGGTAGGTAATCCACCATTTCTTATTTCCAGTGACACACTCCACTCAACACAGCAATTGGTGGAATAACTACATTACAAGTTATAGGAGTATACAGAATGTCTAGAAAGAAATGCTAAATGAGTGCAACATGCGAATCCTTAGGTAAATTGGAGGTGAAATAGTTGTACAATGACATTTTACTTGCACAATGTGGCAACACAGCACTGAAGTTAGTACTGTATTGTGCTCTACAGATATTCTACTTAACGATTACTGTTCTGTTTTACGTATTGTGTGTGCAGATTAAAATCCTGAGCAGTCGAAATATGATTCTACGTTTACTTCATGAGACATACATAAAATAGGACCTGGACTTGAAGCGCAAGAGGAGGCTTTCTCTGTGCAGTGTTGCCACATTGTGCACATACAATGTAGTCGTACAACATTTTTCCACTTACATTTTTATGTCAAATTTAGCACAGCATTTGTGTGGTGTGCTTATTGTGCGTTTGTTTCTGGGCATCCTATATATTAACAGTACAGTGTTTAAATAGTGTCTCATTAAAACACTGGCAAGTTTTATGATATTCTGCCTTGGTCACTCTGTGCATAAGGCTGGTTTGAAGTATGTTCTCCAGCAACTTATGTTATAATGGGATTTTACTGTACCTAATGTTTGTAATATTGAAAGTGATCTTATCATACACTGAGTGATATCATAACTGCATTAAATTTTGCTCTTTTTGTTGTTAGATTTGCATGCTGTTTAGTGTGAGCCAAGGTGTAATTTTTTACTTTTAGTTGGTTATCAACTGCCTGGCCACTATATGCAAGTTACGTAAACATAAAATAATGTAGTTTTTTAAAATTATTTTGTAGTCAATAAAGAGCTGTGAGACTGCTATAGTAAATACAAATTTGGAAAATCATAACATTAAAATTTTTAGTGAATAGGGAGTATTGAAGATTTGTCACCCCCATTGCAAACCAGCATGCACAAAGAAAATACAATCACTGATATGAAAGTGGGTGACATTTAGTGTTTCTAGAGCAACTTTAAAACAAGTAACTTATATATTTATAGCTGTGCATTAAACGTGGTGAGCTACAATATTAAAAACTGTTTTATAGGTCTCTGAACAAGTGCATTCTTCCTTGACTGCTCGTCAAGATGCTCTGGAGTATGTAGAGAGCCTTATTTTACGCCTCCTTGGGATTCTGTGTGCAAGACCATCTCCTCATACTGTTCAAGATGTGGAAGAGAGGGTATTACGGACGTTTCCCACACCAATCGATCGCTGGGCTCTTAGTGAAGCAAGAGATACTATTGAAAAAGGAAAAAAGAAGACGTCCCTCGTTTTGCCTGTTGATAAAGTTCACCATATGTTGCAAAAGGTTAGTTACGGATGAAAATCAGGGATTTATTTTATCTCGCCTATCATAACCACATCACCTAAATTACTATATTTTCAAGCTCCCTATTATGTATGTTCGTGCTGGTATTCAATGGCCATGCAGTCACGACAGTCACAAAAAATACAATAAACTTTAAATTATTTGCGACAGTGTAAAAAGTAAATTTGGAAGCTATTATTTTCTCAAGTTATTCAATAATTACAAGCCAGAGGTAATTTTAATGTTAAATATTGACACAGTTCGAAAGTAGAAGTATTAATTGGAGTCTTCTATACTGTGTATGTATAGTTTCACCAGTAATAAATAAGTTTTGTAATTCAACAAATTATAGGTTTTAGTACAGTATTAAAAATGTAATTAATTTATATTTTCACAGAAGTAAAAATGTAAGATATTTGTGGCACTTTGCATTAGATTTTGGCATTGAATTAATGAGTTATAATTTTACAAATTTGAGGATTATGTTTTCCAGTTGAAAAACTCAGAAAATTAAGCATTGATTTTTTTTTTGTTTCATTAGTGTTTGTAATCTCTCAAAGTCAAGGTTATCCAGACTGTAGATATAACGTCATCTAAAATGGTGACAGTCCAAATGGAATGATAAGGCCTGAAAACTCTTCACAACAGCGATGTTTAATTGGCAGTGTCCACTGTTCATTGTGTTTTTTTTATGTTTTGGGTAGTTAAAATTTTCAAAATATTTTAGCCATGTTGATTTTAGAATTTCAGAATTTATTTCACTATTTTCAAACAATTTTGTGAACTGTTTTGGATAAATTTTTAAATATTTTACATTCGTTAAAACAGTTTTATGTTTCTTGAGTGAATTCTTTGATTTAATTTCGTTATTTTTCTAAGTTATCTTAAAGGAATTGCAAAGTAAAACTCATCCTTCAACCAAATTGAGGGTTCATTGTTCACATCATAATCGGAGCAGTTGGTGTCTAAACTGGGCAGTTTTTATCCAAATGCTTTTGCAGATAAATTTGAGTAAACCACTACAAAGCAAACTCTTGACTATCTGGTGGCATATTATCTGCTTTGTGGCTGAACCGTGGCATATTTAGGAGGATTAAATGTTGAATTTTATCATTTAGTTTAAATACTTATGAATGAAGTTTAAGGGGATTAAAATGTTAGTAGGACCCTAATGTAGTCTTTTAACATTTACACATACTATTAATTATGGCAAAGTAATGCACAGTAGTATGCATTTTAAATATTGCTACAGTTCTGGAAAAAAGGGAAAACATATCTAAATTTTTACAACCATGGAGGTAGGTGTCTAATGGATGCTATTACAAGCTTCAAGCATTTTACAGTTCTTTTCTTACTATTTTTTTTTTGCGTAGATGTGTGGCTGTTATGACTTTACAATTTGTATGTAACTCATAAGTAAGTTGTTTTCAAACCCAACTTTTTAGATCGTTCTGGTATGAGGAAAACAGTCTTAAAATGTTTGAAAATTATAAAGATACAATTAGTGTGTATAGGCCTATAGTATATACATGTGCACCGTAATATGTTTGCAATGAAATATGGAAACTGAACACTAATTGTTGTATTTTGACACATAATGATAACTATGCTAATTGAAATCGAAGTTGAACTGTGCAAATTTGTAGTTACCCTACTTGACCTTACATATGTATATGTACGTACGTACATAAACAATATGGTTTTATTTTACAATGTGTAATTGTCTTTATACATAAATAATTTACATCTTTATATATGTACCAGCTGTTAAGGAGAGGTTGGAACTGCATGTTGCAACTATATATATAAAAAAAAATTTGTTTCAGTTTTTTTTATGTATTTATTTCTTACTGAAATGTAATATATTAAGTTATTAAAACGGTTTTGATAACATGGGTATACAACATCTTTGTCTCTGATTTCATAGTTACTTTAAAAAACCATTTGCAATTTTATGCTTAGTAGATCACATATTCTTTAATGGGAACACTGAATGTTAATACGGATGTAGTGATGCAAGATAGTCCAGTTTTTAATTTTTTTTTAAATTTTTAGTGTAAGTTGTATAGTTACTATCCGACATGTAGAATGGTTTAACCACAGTTTCCAGTTTCCCAGTGTGCCTGGGAAAGAATAGATTACTGTAGTTTCAGAGTATATAATTTAATATTGTAACAGACTCTTTTTGCTGTTATTTCCCATTGCGGGCACTGGAAATGCATGTACTTTTGTAGAAAAATAACGGTAATTTAATTTGTGCAATTTTTTTTAGCATTAGGAATGTACAGTAAGTCCTTGGTTTATGTTGATGTTACATTCCTGAAAATATGACATAAATACCAACAAAGCAAATTAAGTCGTCAGACATTCTGCCCACAGTCTACAGCCAAACATGTTAGTCGGTTGGCCAGTAACGCGTACTAAGTGTGCCACAGTGCGAGTTTATCACAGACGAACAGTTAAATGGCAGCATGGAAAACATCCAATTACTTTTTCAGCATGGTGCTTTTAATAACCAGCGAATTTAATACATACATTAAACAAATGGGATGTTTAACAAACAACAAAGATATGGGATAAAGATTTCTGTAAGTGAAGTAAGTATTAGAAAACATGCTTTACTTCTCTTTTCATAAATAACAGTGAGATGTAAAATAAAAAGATTTTAACTGTGTGAAACAAAAGCGCTTCACATATTTTAATTTATTGGTCATTTACAAGAGAAAACTGCTGATTTTTGGGCAGCATGGTTAAAACAGAAAACAATCAAAATACAATTGTCATAAACATGGGATGTCATTTCTCTCTTAGAGACTGTTATTTTGTTAAATAATATTTCATAATTAATTTAATTTCTTTTACATGCCACATGTGATTAAAAGACTGCACCCTGGTCAGCATTTTTTTTACAAAAAAATGTTCTGTGTTGTTTCACCGTCGTGACCTTGCATGCGACTAGTTTATTTCATGTTTGCTGCCTAGCATGAGCTAGTGTAAGAAGAGCAGCTGCAGGCAGGGTGACAAGCTAGCTTTCCTTACTCTCCTCCAGCAGGCAATGGCGGCAGTCACTTGTTGCTTTGTGCACTCGCACACATTCCAGCCCACACAAGATTGTTTGGCACCTCATATTTTTGTTACCATTTAGTTTTTTCTCATTGAACAGTAATTTTGTGGATTTCATCCCTGCATACTTCTGGTTAACCATCTAGCGGATGTGCTTAGCTTTTTTTTGGTGCCTATCACGTCAAAAAACAACTTTGCTTTCTCCATGCACATAGGGCCTGACATGGGTGTCCTGTCTTCTCATTTTTGATTGAACCAATGAAGAATAGTGACATATAACTCTCTATGTGTTGACTTTTATAGTGTGTACCGTATCCCTCCCTGGCTTGACAGTACCTCGGCCCGATCCAAATTAAATGTGCATTGCCTGACCCTGCCTGAATCTGCAAGTAACTGGGCGGACTCAGCCTGAACCCTGTTCGTTCGTGTACGGGCCGAGGTAAACAGGGTTCGGGTCGGATCCTACAGGTTGGGTATCAGGGTACTCTTTCGGGCTCGCGTGACCCAAGCTAAATGTTGTTCGTTGGAGACACGCACACATGCTTGTGCACACACACATACACACACAGACACACATGCATACACACACTCTCTCTTTCTCTCCTTCTCTTCCTCTTCCTCCTTCTCCTTTTTCTCTTTCTCATCCTCCTCTTCCTCCTTCTCTCTCTAGCAGTGGAATGATACCACACAGTCTAAACTCAATCCTGGAATTTTTTTTCAGTTCAATTCTCTCAATTTTCAGATTTTTATCAGAAGTACTTCCTGAGAAATTGAAGGTTCAATTGTGACCATTTTCAGACCAAGGTAGGTAGTAATAACAGTATAACTTGGTCAGTATCTGTGTTTCCAAGGTTAGTATTTCACTGTAATACCAATATATAAAAAAAGAACATGTTTTCATGTATGTGAAATTTTCTACAGAATTTGAATTTGACAACAGAATTTTTATATCTCGAACAGTTTGTAAGCTATAACAGAAAACTTACATGTATGATGTTTCAAATGTATTCTGCGTTCTTCATTACAAAATAGACTGTATCTCAAAAAGCAGACCTAGTAGGAAAATGAGGTTGGAACTGTGTGAAAGAGCCGGACATTTCTTGTAAGACACATTAAACAAAAATAGTTCTGCAGGAAGACGAAATGGAAATGATTTTGTGTCAGATGGTACAAAAGCAAGAAGGACTTAATACAAGGTTTGTGTAAATGTCCCATATTTTCCTGCATATAACATAAGGATTTTAATCAAATTTCAAAGTCTTTAATTACCTTCATATGTTATCTGCAGAGTCATGTTATCTGACTGTGGTACATACGTCATCTCTGCACGGAGTCGGCCTGCAAGCTATGAAAGAGGATTGTTTGGGTACTTCCTCTGCTCTCCTTGACAGTTTGGAGTTTTTATCTGCTGCCTTAGATAATATCTTAGCTGACAGCAAATTCAGTACAGTGGCCCATGGACACAGGAGGCAGAGGGGAGTGAGAGAGAGAGAGATTTTTTTGTCAGTGCTTAATATCAAGGTCTTTAGCGCTGATGAAGTGTGATATGAGGTAAGTATGGAGCAGTACTGGAATGAAATGGTGGGGAAAACGGGAGATCCCCTAGAAAACCAGCCAACTAACGACATCGTCCGGCACGATTCTCATGTGCAAAAATCCAGGGACCGACCCTGCCAGGAATCAAACTCAGATCCCCTTGGTGGGAGGCAAATGGTCTGACCCTTCGGTCACCGCAGCCCCGAGGAATGTAGTAAAGAAAGTGTCAAGGTAAGGCATGTGCTGGCCAGTCTTCCGGCACTGCTTATGCTGTTAATTTGTTGGTTTGTATATGTATAATGTTAGTGGAAAGTTTGTGTTCATTTTAATTTTATAGGAGAACAATTAGTATGAGTACTACTAAACTGGAATTCTGTTCTGTCTGAAAGGATAGGCATGAAGACTGCCATAAAGAATGTTATATTAAAACAAAGGGACTCAAAAGATTGGAATCACTTTCCGAAGAAAATCAAACTCTTCTTGTGCTGAGGACAGGTATTTCTTAACATAATCTTCACAACATATTTTTTCATCATAAATATTTTTATCCTAAGAAGTACGAAATGTGTCTGACGTCATGCTGTGATCCAATGAAGTGTATAGTATACCAGTAAAGCATTCTTTGCGCAAGATCTCTTTACACTGCTACACAAAAGTTACAAAGAACTTAATATAATTCCTGGTAAAAAAATGTACTCGTGTAGGAATGAGTTACATAATGTGCAAAAAGTAGTTTTACAGATATCTTCAGAAAGTGACGTCACAAGAGTTTAGAGGTTCAAGCCTCAAAAGAAGAGTGTCATAGCTTACTTGACAAAAGTTTGGAATATTCACAGCAGTTGCCAATAAAACTGCATGCTGTACCACAACATGCAAAGGAAATTTATGGGAATCACGAAGTGCAGGATGTATCTTCAGCTGTAGCAGACAAGGTATCCAAAGTATTAGATGTGCAAGTTGCAGCCACATCAAAAAGTGAAAGTATAGAAATACAGAGGTGTGAAGTGGAACAAAAGGCTTCCAATTTGGACAGTTTGGTGACTTTAATGAAGCCTGCAGTGAATAGACAAAGAAAAGTACAGATTCTCACACTGATCGCTCAATCATGGTCCAGACAGAAGGCAGCACAAGAATTTGGTGTTTTTGAGAATGTGGATATGACAAGCAAGACAACTTACACTGGAAAAAGGAATCTGTGAATTAATTTATCCCACTGGTGGAAAGGCTACCTGAAAACACTGTGCAAATAATTCAATACTTCTATCAGGATAATGAGTTTTCCAGGCAAATGCCAGGAATGAAAGATAGTCACTATATCCAAAAATGTTAACAAACAGAAAAGTCTTTTGCTATGCAACTTATATGAGCTTTATTGTTCTTTTAAGGTGAAATATCCATCTTTCAATGTAGAATTTTCAAAGTTTTGTATGCTGCATCCTAAATAATGTGTTTTAGCTGGAAGGTCTGGAACCCATTCAGTCTGTGTGTGCACTATACACCAAAATGTTGAATTGCTTCTTCTTGGTGTAGGTGAAAAGTATAGTTCACTTCTTTTGTATTTTGTATGTGACATTGGAAATCCTGCTTGTATGCTTATACAGTGTGAACAATGTCCTTTAAAGAAGCATCTATGTCATGGTTTAGACTGTGATCCAGATGATGTGATTGGATACCAACAGTGGATCATTACAGACTTAACAAATTACAAACCCTTACCTCAAGTGTAGATGACTTTATGGAAATCCTAGTATCAAAATTGAAACTCCTCATACCGCCATCCTGTATCACAAAGAAACAATCAGACCACCTCAAGTAGCTGCTTGATGAAGTGGTCACTTTATTGGATGTCAGCGAAAATTTTTCCTTCGTTATTCGAAATGAAGCCCAAGGATACCATTGGATTAATAATCACTGTACAGTTTATCCAGTTGTCATTTACTACGAAAATTCAGGTGAAGCTAGTTTGAATACAAGTAGTCATTCTTTTTTGTCAAATGACTTCAATCATGATTTTTTCATGGTGTATAAATTCCTGTCAGAAATAGTCACGTTAAAAAACAACAGCTTCATGTAAAACACGTACATAATTTCAGTGACTGTTGTGCTGCTCAGTACAAAAACTGCAAGAAAATGCTCAATTTGTGCAATTACATACAGGATTTTCAAATCACAGCTTCTTGGCCATTCTTTGCCACAAGCCAAGGCAAATCTTCTTGTAAAGGAATTGGCAGAACTGTCAAGTAACTAACAACATAAGCTAGTCTTCATCAACTACTTGAAGGCCAGATTACTTAAGTGTCTTAAGATGTTTGCCTATTGCAATGAACACATTACATATATTATCTTTCATTAAATTGATAAGAACAATGTGTGTGACGTTCATTCACATTTACAATAAACTCTGGCAAAGACAATCCTGGGTACAAGAGGGTTTCATAATATTTCATCAATATCCCAGTATGAAATAGGAACGAAGAAAACTAGTCAGGATACTGCACATTCTTTAGTTTTTAATTTTGCTACAGCAGCTAGCAAAGAACCCGGTGATAACAGTATCAATCCTGTATACTGCTTGCTATGTCTCGTGTGTACGACAACAAATGGTTTGTTGGTGTTATAAACAACATTAACAAGCCAGAAGAAGGTGTTCAAGTAAACTTCATCCACTCTTCAGGTCAAAGTGCTTCTTTTTATTGGCCTGTACCTTGGGAGGATGTCTGCTGGGCCTTTTTTGCACATGTACTCAGAATTTTGCAGGCACCATCAACGAGCAGTTCTGGACGAACTTGGTTTTTTGAAAGAAGACTTGTACAAGTGTGAAATTAAAGGGAATATTTATCTGAAAAGCACTGTACATTGGTAATGAAAGAATTTGAGGATTGTGTGCATTGATTTTTATTCATTGTCAATAGATTTGTGTGTTGGGGAGTTTATTTGATGTGTTAATATACATTTAGCATTAAATGAATATTTATCTACATTATATGTTGCCAGTAAAAATGCCTCTATTTTGTATGTATCTTATAGGAAATTTCTTCTTCTTTCACATAGTGCCAACCTCATTTTCTTACGAGGTCTGCCTTTTGTGGTAGAATATATTTTGTAATGGATGCACATGACATTTGAAACATCAGCCATGTAAGTTTTCTGTTATAGCTTACAACTATTCTAGGTGTAAAAATTCTGTGGTCAAATTAAAATTCTGTGGAAAATTTCCTGTAAGAAAAAGTGTTCTTTTTCTTATATATCGGTATTACAGTGAAATACAAAGCTCTGGTGCTGACCAATTTATACTGTCATTATTACCTGTTTTAGTCTGAAAATGGTCACAATAGAACCTTCAATAGCTCACGAAATACATGACATACAAATCAGAAATTTTGGCGTTTTGGTGGCCTTTGGTCACCAAACAAATAAATCAATTTTTATCAATATAAAAAAAATGGTTTACATTTTTGTTGGATGAATTGACTTGGAATGACCTTACTTTCGATACTTTCCATTTCCGAGTATATGAGCAATTATCCTATGTTGTGTGTCCTTATTTCCATTATAAAAGACAACTCATAACGCTGTATCGCTGCTAATACCTCTGGTAAATACTGTTCATGTAAATCATTAGACCTTTCCGTCACGCATTGAGAAACTGTGGTCAGATGGCCCCATGAGAGGCACACTAGTTAATCAATGCCTGACAATATCTATTGAATCACGATATTTATGGCATCAATTTTGGAACATTCTTGCACTGTGTTTTTGATCACTGAACAGAACTGTTGCATGTGTGCAATTTTGGCGACTCATGCCTGTTTTATCACTATGTTGTTGCACTGTTACTTGTTACTGCTTATGTTTGCCTTTTGTAACTTCAAGTGTTTATAAGCAGAGGGAGGCTACTAGCGGCACTGGAAAGTATCATCGTATTTTTCGGTGACAGTACTTCACTGATATATGTTATTAATTCTCAGGCTAGGAAACTAACTTGAAAAACATGACCCTTAAATCACCAGGGCGGGGTTCGGAAATGACATGGATGCAAGTATTTTACTAAATAAAAGAATTAATATTGTTAAAACAAAGATTAATTCATTTTCTTGAAATTTTACAATAAAATAAACTTGGGTCCAAACTGCAAAACATCACAAATAAGTACCTTGTGACTGTTAGGCTACTCACTGGCCGACGAACCACGTGGTTAAAATACACTTGTTATTTTAAAATACTTAGCCGTCACAGACTTCACAATTTTAATTGCAACCAAATACTGACCAGTAGTAGTCCAAGAACTGCTTGTACAACACATTATTATCTGAACCACGAGGCGTCTAACACCATAATCCCGGTGCGTTAATACTCTCGCACTGCACAACCATCATCGACCATCTCTCGAAGATGAAGAAGGAAACCTTTGTTTTCCCAGCGGTCCAGCGACCACGGCATCAAGCAGAGCCATCTGGCGGAACTACTTGCTAAACACTTTCGTGCCGCCCGCGTTTCACTTGTTATTTTTAACTTTACTATTTGCGGCATTAAAATGAGAAACAAAAAAAAATTCTTTTTACCTAAATTACATCTTATTGCCGACACATTACTAAACTCTTAATTTTACATTTTTTAACACCATTACAATCTATTTATTTTTTTGCAGTTTCTACTGATATAAGCTAATTGTAAACATCTTAATATTTCTTGTCCTTACCAAAATTGGCTGTGTGGTCTTCTAGAGGGCCACGTATAACACAAGTTCATATCACACTATCCTTTCAACAAATTTCCAGGGCCTTTTAGACTCCAGACTTGCTGTGCTGTCTTGTAGAAAGAAAAAAAGGGGGGGGGAATGGCTTATGCTGGTACATTGTCTGGGTATATGGCGTGCCACGCAACATCATGATGATACAAAAGGGGTAGGGAAAATATAGGCTCAATATTTGGGCCACTTGCGCCGCTCCACTACAATTACCCCTCTGCATCACCTGATGGCCACAAGGGCTCCCCTGCATCACCAACCATCAACAAGCAAAATGTTGTGCCAATGTGGTCCCTTACAAGGTTGTCTGTACTACAACTACCTCAAACTCCCAACGCAAATAAATTACAAAAAAAAAAAAAAGAATCAAGAAAATGCAAATATATGTACCTATTCATGTGTCTACAAATGGCTTAAGTACTTTACAACCCCCCCAGGAAGATTGGCTAAACTCTTTGAGGTAATCTTCCTGACAAAAAAATTAATCTTAGCAAGTTAGCCAAAATAAGCCAAATTCTAGCTATAGCAACAACCCCTGTTACCTTATGAATATATCCCATTTCTGGTTACACTGGCGCATTAGTTATGGTTGAACTTGCCGCTACGATACATTTATACCGATTCACTTATGTTTAAACACACACACATATATAGATACCCTTCACTATACATCTTATATTTTTTTTCTTTACATATATCTATACCTTGTGCTTCTCTGATAACCTCTTACTTGTTTATTACAAACACTTTTATTTTTTTTTTCCATAATTTACTGTTATCATACTTCTTTTATTTCTGCATTAAATTAAATGTCAGCATCAAATATGTAGATCTTAAATAACTTGCTAGTATCCATCATGAGCCCACCATGTCTAAATCAACAAAACATTCACTTTGTACTCAATACACTTATTGGTCTCAACGTGACATCCACATGATAAACAGTAAACAAAAATCTGTGGACTTCAAATATAGCCTCAAACTGACAATCTACAAGATAAACCTGGATACCACCTGTACCTTCTGCTTATATGGCTTAGGTAAAGGAGTTGTACACTCCTTTTACCTTTGCTTCAGGATAAATTTCCACGAGTTTCCACACGTTCGGACCAACCTGGCTGTCAATTTTGTATGGTCCGTCATACAATAAAAAAAAATTTTTCGTCTCTTTCACAAGGTACTGACTCCGTTCAGCCACTCTAAGCAAAACTAGATCACCTACTCTGAAACTATACTGTACCACTTTTTGTTGCTGTCCATGCCGCCTGGCCTCTGTCTCCATTCTGTTCCTAGCTGTTTCTACCATTGCTGCATTATCTTCTAACATCACTTCAAGAGGAAATGACATACCCTGAGCCAGACTGTCCCAACTCTCCATTCGTAAGCTGGTAAGGCGAAAACCCTGTTGAACAAAGCACATGGAAATATCAAATTGATTAGTAAGTGGCACAACCTCTGACCACTTACAATGTCGTTCGTAGCAATACGTTAGTAACAACCTGCCTATTTCACGCATACACCTCTCACTGGTGTTTCCCTGTGGGTGCTGAATAGATGAAAGTACCACACCAACACCTAGCCATGCTAGTTCTCACCTCCATGCGTTCGCCGTAAATTGTGTGCCATGGTCACTCAGCACACGTTAAGGCATCCCGTGTGCAGGGAAGTAATGATTCAGCAATTTATCCAAGCATGCTTCAGTTGTGGCCTTTTTCAGAGAATAACACCATACATGTTTAACTCCACCTCTTGTTTTTTGTAGCGGACCGTTAAAGTCTACTGCTACAAGGTTGTTCGGATACTCTGGGACTATCGCATGCCATGCACTACCGAATTTTGCCTTCTGACACAAATCCCGTACACTGACAGTCTGACGCACTGTTCTGACCAACCCACTCCAAAAATAACTATTCTGAATCACCCATACCACCTTCTTTGTACCAAAATGGCCCGTTGAAATGTGGATATGTCAAAGTCAAGTGTCTATGCTTTCGGTACACATATTCTCCATTTGTCTTTATCTAGTGCCTGTAGTCTGTATAAAACCCCATCCTGAATACAGTACTAATCGGCCAGATTTTGACGTGTGTATTCCTCTACTTCCCTGTTAGTTGCATTTTCAATAACCTCTATGATTGGGCCCCAACATGTGTCCTGTCGTTCCCGGCTTATTCCTTTAAACTTGCCTATCAGTTTTACATCCTTTTCAACTTCAATACATGCCATTATTCGCCCCATCCTTGTAGTCCAGTCAGATTAGGATTTTTTGCTGTATTAAATCATGTAGTACCAAAAGTTTCAGGAATGTGTAGGGGCAGGTCTCCTTAACAATGCCTAATGAAGTCCCATTGATGTTCGGAGCTGCAGGGGGAGGGGGGGGCAAAGGCCCCTTTTATTCAGTTTTTGGCTCGTATATTGAAAACAGTAAAAATTTTTATTCTTTTCAGAATTAAAGTTTATCAAATTTACTACAAAAAAATACTGTAACATTTTTCTCTTTGAGTTACCGTTTTCGTGTTAGGAGTCGGCGAAAATGAAAAATTTGCTGAAAGTGTTATACCGCTTCACGCTTTTTACCAAATTTACCTTGATCAATCTTTTTCCTTCCACTTTTCACGATACCCACAGGAAAGAAAGTTGCAGAGAGTTAAATTTTCATCAAGAATATACATACTTTTATTTATTTATCTTCACATAGTCAAAAGTTGGCAGATTCCAAGTTTTGTGGTCAGTTTCAAGTTTCTGCTCGTAAACTGCTAATTTTATTTTCATTTTGGAATTCTCTCTCTGTATCAAGTCATTTATTATTATGTGGACATATTTGATACTTCTTACCCATAATACTTATATAATGAAAATAGAAATATTTACACAGTATATAAAACATACATTGCATTTGTTACCTTAAAAACAATTAAAAATATAAAAGAAAAAAGAAAAAAATTATATATAGTATATTATATGTTTTAAGCATAGACGTTCTTTACCAGAGGTGAAATTTGGGTAGCATGTTTGTGTCAAACACTGTACCTACGTTGCAATAGACAAGTTAACAATGTAAAAGTAAAAAAGGATACTTACATACCCTAATTTTAGTTCACCCTTACAGCGTACCAAACTTTTAAAGCTGTCCATACATTTTTTATCATCCAATTCTTCTTGAATGGGAGCACTGTTAGTTCAAGCTTCGTGGCATTTCCCACAGACAGGTGAGCAGTGAATGCCGGCCTTCCGACATCCACATCTCATACCGCAGCCTGTGGCACAACAACAAAATATGGAGTTCAGCACGCAGTCAGGTGCAATAGGAGCCTTGGTCTTAATAGGAGTTAGATATCCCCCATATCCTCGTGTCCAACCCCAATGTTCAGGCTCGAGGGATTCATTTCCAAACCATTATTATACCTGAAGAAACACTCTGTACGAGTGATGTAGAGCAGCATCTTTTGTAGGTGGCAATAATGACAAGTTTGCTTTCACCTTGGCTGACGATTTGATGTAGCAAATGATCCTGTGAATAGAACACAATAGAATTGAACATGTTTTTGTCCAACAGCATGCTTCAACTCTGGTAGTAAATATAACACAAAGTGATAAGTACCTGTGATGATTGAGGTCATGCTCGTGGGGTGAAGCTTGATACATCAGTAGGAACATCTGTTCCCCAGCTTCAGCAATGTCTACTGTGTGGATGTAGAATTGTAAAACACTTCAGCGATGGTTTTGGTTTCGTTAGGATACTACTGGGAGCATTTGTCTATGACTGCTTTACTTTTCCCATAATATGCAGAAGTGGTATCACATCCAGTGAAGCTATGGATAAGCAGAATGTACTGATTGAATGGCAAGACCTGAAGTTGTTGAGAGGAGTACAACCTGTCTTCTGTATTTCCTCCTCCAGGCTTCATGAAGAACACATTTATGTCTCGAGGTGTGAGTGCGACGAGTAAGACGAGCAGGTCTACATCCTTGCCAACTACTACCACCAAAGTTGAATTGGAGGCATTTTGTAATCCACACTTGACGATGCTGCAGTCAGCGTCTCCTTTGGCTATGGTGAATTTTATTCCTTTTGCGCTCAAGGCCTTCACTAACATACTAATAAGCATGAAACTATTGAATTTAAAGCTTGGTTTTGTTCCTATTATTGGAAAGGAAGTTTTCCTGTTGAACAGTAGCCACAATGTTCTCATCAAAAGCTATATCCACAGATGTGTTAGTAGTTACCTTCCGGAGTTGTTCAGCTCTTTTCGTGGAATTTGTGTCTTCGTAACCATCAAAACCACAGCAGAGTTCTATCCGTAAGCAGAAGCTTGCAGCATGTTCAGCAGATTTATCACATATTAAACACTTTTCACTCATTTTGAACAAACTGCAGCAAATGTCTGTACAACTAGATCATAACACGACACACAACCATAACGGACTGGCTTTTACCTGACAAAAAAAAAAGGTACAGAATGCGCAGAGCTACATGTTCATCTGGCGAGTAACTAAAATGTTGCCAACAAAACGGGGCACAATATCGTAAAGTACCGCACATGAAAGCTGTATTTTCCCTTACTTCTAACTGCTTCTCTTACACTTTAACTTATTTTGGGGTGGGCGTAATAGTTCACACTTCATAATATATATATATATATATATATATATGGATTTCCGCTTACATGTATTAGTATTATGGTAATAAATACCATTCATGTTTATATTAATTAATAGTTAAATACAGAGAGTTAACGCCCTTCAAAATGAAAATAACACAATGAGCAGTTTACCAGAAGAATCTCGAAATGAACCCCAAAACTTGGAATCGCCCAACTTTTGACTATGTGAAGATAAATTAATAAAAGTGTGTATATTCTTGAAGAAAATTTAATTCTCTGCAACTTTCTTTCCCGTGGGTATCGTGTAAAGTGGAAAGAAAACTATTCATAAAGGTAAATTTGGTAAAAAGCGTGAAGCTGTACATTATTTTCAGCAAATTTTTCATTTTCATCAGCCCCTACCTTGAAAATGGTAACTCAAAGAGAAAAATGTTTAGGTACTTTTTTGTGATAAATTTGATAAACTTTAATTTTGAAAAGAATAAAAATTTTTGTGAGATACTGTTTTCGGTATATGCGCCAAAAACTGAAAAAAAGGGGCCTTTGACCCTCCCCCCACCTCTGCAGCACCAAAAATCAATGGGACTTTATTAAGTGTTGTTAAGGGGATGTGCCCCTACATATTCCTGAAACTTTTTTAACTACATGATTTAATGCTGCGAAACAGTCTTTTTTGGTCCAATTTAACGGGACTATCGGTTTGTCTTCAAGAGTTACCTGATATGCTACTACGATGGTCCTGCTCAGTAGGTCAGCATCTCAACTACTTTTCCCTGTTATATATCTAACCTCTAAATCATACTCCTGAAGTGCCAGACACCATCGGGTTAGACGACTCCCCATTAACTTGCATGGCAAAAGGAATGAAAGAGAGTGGTGATCAGATAGAACCACTACCCTATGGCCAATAACCATAATTATAAGCTTCGATAACACCCATACTAGTGCCAGACACTCACGCTCTGTGACTGTATATGCCCGTTCTGCTGGCAACAACGCCCTGCTTATTAAAGCCACTATCCTTTCCTTCCCAGCCTCATCATGTTGCAACGATTTGGCGCCTAGGCCATACCCTGACGCATCAGTGGCAAGGTAAAACTCCCTATCATAATCAGGGTGATGCATCATGCATTCTTCCACAAACAGCTCTCTAGCCTTTTCGAAACTTGCCTGTTCTTCCTTTCACTCTCAAGCCTGTTTCTTCCTCAATAACTGTAATAATGAGGCCACAGCTTCTGAAAAACAATCCACAAAACACCGGTAGAAGTTACATATTCCTTGAAATCCTCGGAGCTGGCGTAAATGTTTTGATGTAGGAAAATTGCTAATCACAGAAATTTTATAAGGATCTGGCTTAATCCCTCGTGAATCTAACATGAATCCAAAAAAACTGACGTCCCGCCGCAAAAATTTCAATTTAGAGATTTTTAGCTTCATGTTTACTTCTCGCAAACACGTAAGTAAACGCTTCAAGTTTTCAAAAAATTTTCAGCAAAATTGCCACTAGTAATCAACACATCATCGACGTAGGTTTTGCAAAATGAGCTGACTTCCGATTCTAAGGATGCCTCAACAGTACGGCAGACTTCCCTGACACTGTTGGAAAGTCCAAAGGGTAACACACAAACTGATAACAATCTGTCATGGTACATGAAAGCTGTGTATTGCCTATCATTCCTATGGAGCGGGATCTTGCAGAAGTTTTGTGCAAAATCTGTGGTACTTACATACTGAACGCCCTAGAATTCAGTAAATGATCTGGTTCAGTCTGTGATTCGCTGCATGGGATTATCCTTTATTCAGCCCGTGTGCTTCCGAACACAAACACACACTCCCGTCCTTTTTTCTAACACACACTAGCGGGTTTGTAAAAGGACTCTGGCATCTTTCTATAATTCCACGACTTTCGATCATCGCTATCTGTTTTTCCACTGCGTTCCGACACGACCACGGAATTGGATACGTACGTTGCTTGATGGTGACATACCATTCACAGGAATGCGAGCTACATATTTTGTGGTCAGCCCTGGCTGGTCAGAAAATACATATTGGTATCTATCTGAGAGTATCCCTATAGCCTCACTTTCATTCTTATTTGGTGTTTCACAATTGTTTACCGCTGCCTGTACTGCCTGCTCCCAGCTATCAGCTTGATCCTGAACTGTCACATTCCTCTCTCGACCCTCTGTTACTCCTTCCAGTATGTTCCTTACTTGCACCACCCCCCCAAACATGTAGCATCTTTATCCTCAGTTTTATGGTCGTATCTCGGAAAGGCAGTCGATGCAACATGCTTATCAGCTGCTCTCCTAACTGTACAGTTCCTAGGACAAATTTAACTGTTACACTGTGCTGTTGCATGAAATATATGCGTAGTATGATTGGCTTCAGTAATTGTGGTATGACTAAACGTGTTGTTCTGTATTCATGTTCATTTACTTTTATTGGTAAATACATTTGCCTATTGACTTTTTTACTTTCACCCTTTGTTGCACCTATCACTGTAAGCTTGGGAACTGGCAGTACTGGATAATCAAACCCACGCAGCTGCAATCCTTGCAAAAATGACTCTTGACACCCCTGAAATTTCCGAGCCCGAGTCAAATAAAACTACCACGTACTGGTTTCCTACTTGACTCACAATTTCTGGTGACAGATTGTTATTTTCAAACATTTCTTTACTTTCTTCCAAACGAAACACTTCAATCATCTGTAAATATTGCTGTGGATTTTCAATCGTTGTGTCCTGGCCTATGAGCAACGATCGTTCACATTTCCTGTTTGTGCTGACAAGTGGGCATTTAAATTCTGGAGCCGTACATGCACATTCTGTAACCTACCTCCCCTCTCATCACTTGTTGACGTGTCTGGAACATTCATTCCCATTTCCTGATTTCGCCAGTTTCCTATCTGTCTGCAAGCCTGCCATTCTGCGTTATTAGGTTGGCCATCATTCCTTTGATCTTGAAAGCACGTCTCCTCCCTGCCTCGTATAGGTGGTGTTCCATGATCATGCAAGTCACTTCGACGTGCATCGCCTGAACGCCTATCAATTGATGGGTTATGGTGTCTGTCATTTGCATAATACTGCCTATCCCGATATGACCTACGTTGGTAGTCACTTTCTCTCCCTTCCTCCTAATTCCTCCTCCTCGAACTGACAATCTGACATACATGGTTATGGCTACCTGTGTGATGACGCTCATAAATGAGGTCAATTTCTTTTCAAGACTTGCCGTAGTTGCTTTACTGTGGCCAACTCCTTTCCTACCAAAATCTCCTGTACCTCCACAGAAACCTGAGAATAAACCATTGTAATTATGTCTGCCACTAATAGTGGCATGTCATAATACTTTGCCCTTTCTATAACATGACTGAAATGATTCTCCAACCCCACTTCTACACAGGTAATGTGGTATAATGCTGTACGATCGATACCTTGTAACTTGGCATTGGGTCATTCCATGTCAAATCAACCAATGAGAGAATTATTTTAGAACTTAATGTCACGAATATAGTTCATTTTTGAGCTGTGTGTTCCTCAAAGCTATGTAAGACAAAATTAATTTTTTTAGATTTTTGGGACTGTCATTTTTGGAGTTATGAATTTTTTTTTAATTCCAAAAAGCTTAAAAATCACTCTGTCGTTGTAA